>JACEVL010000121.1:487500-572500 GCA_020284085.1 Aporrectodea caliginosa | reverse complement strand
CTGTCCTCTACTGAATCATCGAACATTTGGAGAAGGTTTTAAATAAATCGACTAGATTTCGGCATTTAGCTCCATCTTTACCAAGAATCTTTAGTTTCTTATCTCTTACTTTCTCCGCACCACCTTTACATTTACGTTTCGGATTTATATCACTCATAACCGTAACATATCTTATTTAATTAATATTACTTATTACTAACTAACAAATTTAAAAGAAATTTTATCAAAACAAACTCAGTGGAAGACGCCGGAAGTAGAATGGAAGATGTAAATTCTTATCTAACATGGCGGCCGCTGGCTGTACGGAGCACTGTAGGTAAGTAAGTATGCATTGCTCTTTTTCAGTTAATTTACAAACCGGTTAACCGAAACTAAAAACCGGTTAACCGATGCCGCAATTTTTTGTAAAAAAACCTGTATCATCTGTACTAAATTGATTAAATTATTATATCACCGGTCCTGGCGGCCCACCGGGAATCTTCCCGGTGTCCCGGCGGCCCAGTCCACCCCTGCCCTTATGCAGTCTTATTTTACCATACCTTATTTCAAACGGTAAAACCTCAGCTCTCAGCTCCATATAGCGTCTTTCAAGGCCTTCCATATTGGTAGGTAACGATGGTTTCTTTCATCGTCATTTGAGACACGCTGTATGACCACATCAATGATGGCTTGATCAGGCCTTGAGCAGCGCGGTTCACCCACAGGGGCGATGAAACGTCGGTACACGTAGGCCGGATCAGACAGTCAGCTTTAATAACCCCTTTGGGACTCCAGGTTGGGAGGAAAGGATGTCGGGAAGGGTTTCTTCTTCTTCCTCCTCTTCCTCCTCTTCTTCTTCAGATCTTCTTCATCATCTTCTGCTGCTGCTCATCCTCCTCCTCCTCCTCCTCCTCCTCTTCTTCTGATTCTCCTTCATCATCTCCTCCTTCTCCTCCTCCTCTCCTCCTCCTACCTCTTCCTTCATCATCATCATCATCATCGTCATCGTCACCTTCATCTTCATCATAATCTTCTTCTTCTTCTTCCTCCTCCTCCTGCTCCTCCTCTTATTTTTGTTCTTCTTCTGATGAATCTTCTTCATCATGTCGTCGTCGTCGTCCTCCTCCTCCTCCTCCTCTTCCTCCTCCTCCTCTCCGTCTTCAAAGGCCACTTTTCCTTCTGCGGTTTCTCCTATTTGAGCGGCTACTTCTTTTTCCTCTTCTTCCTTACGTTCTTCACGATCCCCTGTTCCACTTTTCCACATAACAGCCAACCGATGTCACAAAGCTAAATCTTTGTCTCACAACTGATATAATTATAATCTAGAACAATTGTCACTTGCTGTTTTCTAACAAGACTTTGATGAAATATAAACGAAAATGCATACATACATACATTTCTTCTTCTTCATCCTTTCGTCCTTCTCTTCCTCTGTCTGTCTGTCTGTCCGTTCGTCCGTCTGTCTATCTTTCTGTCTGCCTGTCTCCTCTTTCTTCCTCTCTTCTCCAACCTTCTTCCTTGCCAAACTCGTCATGTTTCGACGCTTTGCCCTCAGACGTGCTTGGCGAATTCCGTCAATAGTTTGGCGGCTTCGTGTGTGTGTGTGTGTGTGTGTTTGTCTGTGTGTATTTGTGCGTATGTGTGTATATGTGCGTGTATGCTTGCGCGTGATCGTGTATGTGTGTGTGCTGAGGAGGGGAGAAGACGCTATGGCGGTTTGGATGTGAGAAATCGGGCATATACATGTAATACCAAATAATATAAGTGTAATTATGCTAAATATAATGTACACATATTTATGCATGTATATATGCATATATATAGGCTATCGCAAAATATATCACAAAAATATATATCAATTATGGATCTGAGGCTTTTCTGAATTACTCATCGATCCAAGTTACATGAATATTTACAGCTATGGTACTAATATCGCGTCGCACAATGACAGTAAAATCATGAAATAATATATATATATATATATATATATATATGTAAATATATTTATACTCATATATATATATATATATATATATATATATTTATACTCATATATATATATATATATATATATATATATATATATATATATATATATATATATATATATGGGTGGATATGTGTGCGTGTGTGTACGTCTGTGCGTGTGTGTATATATCTGTCTGTGTTTATACCGGAAATGATATTAGCGGCGCTTCCTGGAGTGCGGCCTGTTTTTATTCTCCTCCATTATGCTGGAGCTTCGCGGAGTCTCCATCGCAGATCTATGAAGGCGATATAAACGGGCGCTATACAACAAATTAACCGCGTTTCTGGTGACGTCAAAGCCAGCGTCACTATATAGCACTCGCGAAGTTTATGGCCCTGGTGGCGTCATAATCCCTGTGACGCCATTGCACTTAGAAACGATATGGTAGCTGTTGTTAAGTGGAGAGTATAGGGGTTTGAGCCTACCCCTCTGAGACGGTTACTGTGTAGCGACCTCGAGCAAGTCCTTTAGGCACAGGTGTTCAGCGCCATCGATTGATGCTTGGTCATTAGATAGTGGTGATTAATAAATGCGTAATAATGATGATAATAAACTAATAATAATAATAATAATAATAATAATAATAATAATTTATTTCACTTTTTTAAACTAATGTTTATGTCCCTGAGGGATCCCGTGAATCTCGAAGCAAAAACAAATGATAAAATATAATAATTATAATAATAAAATAATTTATTTTAATGATAAAATAATGATAATGATAACGATGATGATGATGATGATGATGATGTTAATAATAATAGTAGCAATAGTAGTAGTAGTAGTAGTGGTAGTAGTAGTAGTAGTAGTGGTTGTGGTAGTGGTAGTGGAAGTTGTAGTAGCAGTAGCATCAACAGCATCAGCATCAGCATCAGTAGTAGTAGTAGTAGTAGTAATAATAATAAAAATTAATAATAATAACATCAACAACTCGTGACGTCATTGCTGTCGTGACGCAATGGTAATCCAGCTCGTGACATTATATTCCGAACGTCATATCCATCGTGACAATCCTCCTGACGTGACATCATTCCCGCCAACAGCACAGAACGAGAGACAATCGGGATCACGTGACCAGTTCGGCTGTCGTCTGCTCGGCCAATATCCGGTCGGTTGACAGACGAAGGAGAGTGGAATTGTGGGCCGTGGAAAGCGAGCATCTTGTGCGGCCCGAATGGAAGATACTGGCACGATATGGAACTGGAAAAAGATGGCGAAAGCAGGACGTTTTGGGAGAGTGCTATTTGGGAGTTAATAGGGCACTCCATCAATCATCCCATCTCAGTCTGTCTGTCTGTCTGTCAGTCTGTGTCTGTCTGTCTTTCTTCTTGCCAGTCTTCCTGCTTGTCTGTCTGTCTTTCTCTAAGTCTTAATGTGTCTGTCTGTCTGTTCTATCTCTTTGCCTACCTGCCTACCTGTTTATGTATGCATGTCCGACTGTCCGTCCGTCCGTCTGTCTGTCTGTCTGTCTGTCCATCAGCGCATCTCTCTGTTCGTCTGTTTGCCATCCTAGATATCTTTCTCCCCACCTACTTCTGCATGTTTCCATGTCTGTCTGCCTGCCTGTCTATCTGTCTGTTTTGTTTGTCTTTCGTAGTTGTTTGTTTGTTGGTCTGTCTGTCTGTCCATGTGTATGCTTAAGTCTATGTTTAATTTTCTGTCTAATTGTCTGTCTCTTCCCGCTGTCATTGTTTCGTCAAATCTACATATTTGTTACTTTCTTTGTCTCCGTCACTGTCTCTGTTTTGTCTGTCTGCCTGTCTCTCTCGCTGCTCTCTCTCTCTCTCTCTCTCTCTCTCTCTCTCTCTCTCTCTCACTCACTCTCTCACTCACTCACTCACTCACTCTCTCACTCTCTCACTCTCTCTCTCTCTCACTCACTCACTCACTCACTCACTCACTCACTCACTCACTCACTCACTCACTCACTCACTCACTCACTCACTCACTCACTCTCACTCACTCACTCACTCACTCACTCACTCACTCACTCACTCACTCACTCACTCACTCACTCACTCACTCACTCACTCACTCACTCACTCACTCACTCACTCACTCACTCACTCACTGTCTCTCTGTCCCACTCACTCTCTCTGTCTCTGTCTCTCTGATTCTCTGTCTCTGAGTGTGTCCGTATCTCTGTCTCTGTCTGTGTCTCTGTCTCTCTCTCTGTGTTTCTCTCTCTTTCTCCGTCTCTCTGTCTCTGTCTATGTGTCTCTCTCTGTCTCTGTGTCTGTGTCTGTCTCTGTCTGTCTGTCTGTCTGTCTGTCTGTCTCTCTCTCTCTTTCCCCTCTCTCTCCCTCTCAGCTTCTTTCTGCCTCTCTGAGCGTCAACATTGTTCTGCAATTGCCTTAATCTGACGTCTAGTCGTGATTGATCTGCGGCGCATGTTGATGACGTCTCGAATACGTCATCTCACTCTTGTTCGTCTTCTTGCAGGCGATCCGGTTGATATTCTGATGGAGATCTCGGTCGCCAGTTTCGACAGCATCTCAGAAGTCAATATGGTATGTTCAACAGTGGCATGCATTAGTTTCGTGAATATGCTTGCAGAGTATACAAGAACATACATGAATTAGTTCAGAACGATATATACAGTACATATATATATGTTTCTGTGTCTTATATAAATATATATATATATGTTATGTGTGTGTGTTTGTGTGTGTGTGTGTGAGTGTGTGTGTGTGTGTTGCGCTCTGTCTCTGTATCTGTCTCTGTCGTCTCTGTCTGTCTGTCGCTGTCGTTGTCTCTCTCTCTCTCTCTCTCTCTCTCTCTCTCTCTCTCTCTCTCTCTCTCTCTCTCTCTCTCTCATATATATATATATATATATATATATATATATATAATACACTATAGGTCTATATATATCGAAAGTGACACTTATATATAGCGCTTGAAGCACCGATTTAAAGGTGTCCAAACAGGGCCAAATAATTGGTAATAGTTTCGCGTGTTTGATAATAATATTCTTTATTGAAACAATCCGGTTGACAAACCGCAACCGGTTACAGTGTACAGTTATGCAATTGAAACAATTCACAAGAACACAAATGACAGAAGACATAAATCTTAACTACTAACAGAACAGACAGCCTGCAATACACGGCACTAATAGCAGCCTACAAAGCAAGTCCGCCCTACGGAACTTGATCTCGGCACCCCTCGCTCTCTATGCTAGTGTGTTATCCAATGCGCTATCTGGCCCCCCTATCCTATCCTGATTCTATTCCTGCGCCACCATACGACCACCACCACCAACGATTTCCACCGTAGCACGATGCTGTCTCCTCGGCTTGACCCCCCCCTCTTAATTCTGACCTGGCCAAGAAAGGGAACAAACAACCTGGCACTCTAATTGTAGTTTTCTGTTTTACGACGCTGTGACGATCAGAATCCCGTCCTCCTTTATCTAGATTGGGACTGGCACTTCCAGAATAAATGGTTTCGGCTGGATGCAATTCGGTTTCTGGATTAGATTATATTAGATTGTGTAATGGTTAACGTGCTGGATTGTCAGTTGAATTTGTCAGTCGAGAGGTTGGGGGTTCAAATCCCTGCCAGGACAGAAATTTCGTTCGAGATTTCTGATCCACTTGCGCCCCCTAGCAAACTCAGCTATACTGAGTACACTGACCGTACACAGTCGGTGGGGAAAATAGCCTGCGAGGGAGAGGACTGGCCGCCAACCCTATGCCGAGACTAAGAAAATGAAGTTGCTACACTTCATACCCATGCTGATCAGGGCTAGCTTAAGGGACCGCTCTTGTTGTTGTTGTCGTTATTATTGTTGTCGTTGCTGTTGTTGTTCTTCTTTTTCATCAACATCATCATCTTCTTCTTTTTAGCAAAACGTGCACTCTAGTAACCGTGGTAATGATAAAAGCGGACTAAAACTTCATAAAACAACGAGGTTTTCCTAAGCTTCGCTCACATCATCACCAGACTTTCTAGCAACCGTGTCGTTTGAGAAGCGATTGATTATCTGGGTCTTGGCCAAACGAAGCCATACTCTCTAAAACGCGAAGACTTCATTTTATACAAAGCCGACACGATCTGAGTGCACAGCAGGCCAGTGGACCAACTGGGTTTCATCATCATCGTCGTCGTCGTTGTCTTCCTAGTCGTTGTGTCATCATTACGACTGTCTCTTTGTTCTCATCATCGCCTCATACTCGTAAAAATCAACTGAGTGCATTGTGTGTGTGTGTGTGTGTGTGTGTGTGAGAGAGAGAGAGAGAGAGAGAGAGAGAGAGAGAGAGAGAGAGAGAGAGAGAGAGAGAGACAGAGAGAGAGACAGAGAGAGACAGAGAGAGACAGAGAGAGACAGAGAGAGAGACAGAGACAGAGACAGAGACAGAGACAGAGACAGAGACAGAGACAGACAGAGACAGACAGAGACAGACAGAGACAGACAGACAGACACAGACACAGACACAGACACAGACACAGACACAGACAGACACGGACAGAAACAGGGACAGATGAACGCATAAATACACACAAGCACACAGCCAATTGCGCGCAACTGGTCAGTTAGACTTGCGATCAAGCGTCCATCCTTTCCCTGCGTGGAACGCTTAACTGGAAACTGTCCGTCTGCAGGCTGACCATAGAAGCGTGATAGCGCTTCCTTATCTCCGACTCCTACAAATGCTTCGACGCTTCCAGATCTCGCCGCCAGATAGAGCTACGTTTCCGGAAATAAGCGCTGCGTGACTTCCTTTGCCCGTTCGCATGCACACTTCCGCTGATTCTGCGGAATCGATAGATCACATAATAGCGCACAATAATCTACTTCTCCGGAGGGAGCCGGGAGCCAGACGGCGTAATAGCGGTAAGCAGGAGAGCAGTCTATGGCCAGAGCGGAGGCATGAAACAGTCTTGGCTGCAATATCATAAAGGAAATATATATATATTCATTCATTTACATGTGGTATATAAACATTTCGAAACATATTATAATATATATATATATATAATTATATATATATCTATATATATAATATTTTTGATATCGTGCCTTCTCGTTTATTGGATCGTCCCTCGGGAACATTCCCCTATTACATTTACGTATTGTAAATTGAGATATATGTGTAGAGGGACAGACAGACAGACAGACAGACAGACAGACAGACAGACAGACAGACAGACAGACAGACAGACAGACAGACAGACAGACAGACAGACAGACAGACAGACAGACAGACAGACAGACAGACAGACAGACAGACAGACAGACATTGGTCATTGCGCAGCATACATTTGTTAACTGTCTTACAGGGCACTTGTTTAGATATCTTGAAATAGCCATCTGTATACTGTGCTTCTGGGAGCTACATATGCTGAAAAGGTGCTATTTAAGTGTCTTGGACACATACATAACTATTATGTAAATGTTCTATGTATATAATTGTTATGTATGTATTATGTTCAGTGTATAGGTTGGTACTGATTAAAAAATGATGAATCGATTAATCTCCTAAATTTAACTTCAATTAATCGATTATATATGTGTAACGTAAAGCGTGAAAAACTGTTTAAAATGTAGTCACTGAGTCAGTTACTACTTTCTTCCTAAAAGAAAAAACTTCAACAATTCCACATGCTGAAGGTGATAAGTCAGCGAAGTCTTTGAACACGGTAGGCTCCATCAAGGAAATCCTGGGAACAACCCAAAGCAAGTAGAGGCAGTGAAGTCGGTTTCCACAATGAGAACCACGTTAGGGGTTGTCCATTAATTACGTCAACAAAATACGGGGAGGGGTTTGGAAAAGTTTGAGAGTTGTTGACAAGGGTTTGGTACAATTTGACGTCAACAATTTTTTTTCCAATGAATCAACACAGACCCTTAAAAATGGTTGCGTAAACATTAAGTAATGCTGAAAATGTATAAAGTGCTTAATGTTTAATACTACTAAAAAGCTGGTAATAAACTAAACTAATATATTTTTAAATTCGAGATTGCATTTTTAGTGTAAAAAAGTTTAAAAAATGATTCTACATGTATAATTGAGCCATTGTGTTTCTTTTTGTAGAGGGGGTTCTGGGATTGTTGACATAATTTTTGAGGGGGTCCGTCAATGTTTGACAGTTGTTGATAAAGGGGTAGGGGGTCAAAACTGCCTAAAATTTGTTGACATAATTAATGGACGACCCCTTATGGAGGAAGAGGCAGGCATCCAGCTTCTACAAGAAGACAGAGAATGAAGTTTACCGTGATTCTAACTGCACAAGTTACAATAATTACGCTGCTCGTAATTCTGTAGGATTACACGATTACGATTTACCTGAACCAGTACTGGAAGGACGACCGTTTGTCCTTCTCCGATGACGACAAGGACGTGTTGACCTTGACGGGTGACTTTGCGGAAAAGATCTGGATTCCAGACACGTTCTTCGCCAACGACAAATACTCATTCCTTCACGACGTCACGGAAAAGAACAAGATGGTTCGATTGATGGGAGATGGGTCGATTGCCTATGGAATGAGGTTAATATATGCAGATTATATGTAATTAGGTCGACCTATTAACGTTGTGCGATAAATTGAATGAGGTTAATATATGCATTTATAGTCGATAGTGATCATTTATAGTCAATAGTGATAATTTAGAGTCGATAGTGATCATTTAGAGTCAATAGTGATCATTTAGTGTCAATAGTGATCATTTAGAGTCAATAGTGATCATTTAGAGTCAATAGTGATCATTTAGAGTCAATAGTGATCATTTAGAGTCAATAGTGATCATTTATAGTCAATAGTGATCATTTAGAGTCAATAGTGATCATTTACAGTCGATAGCAGATCATTTATAGTCAATGGTGATCATTTATAGTCGAGAGTGATCATTTATAGTCGATAGTGATCATTTAGAGTCAATAGTGATCATTTAGAGTCAATAGTGATCATTTAGAGTCAATAGTGATCATTTAGAGTCAATAGTGATCATTTATAGTCGATAGCCGATCATTTATAGTCAATAGTGATCATTTATAGTCAATAGTGATCATTTATAGTCGATAGTGATCATTTAGAGTCAATAGTGATCATTTAGAGTCAATAGTGATCATTTAGAGTCAATAATGATCATTTACAGTCGATAGCAGATCATTTATAGTCAATAGTGATCATTTTTAGTCGAGAGTGATCATATATAGTCGATAGTGATCATTTAGAGTCAATAGTGATCATTTATAGTCGATAGTGATCATTTATAGTCAATAGTGATCATTTATAGTCGATAGTGATCATTTAGAGTCAATAGTGATCATTTAGAGTCAATAGTGATCATTTAGAGTCAATAGTGATCATTTAGAGTCAAGAGTGATCATTTAGAGTCAATAGTGATCATTTATAGTCGATAGTGATCATTTATAGTCGATAGTGATCATTTAGAGTCGATAGTGATCATTTAGAGTCGATAGTGATCATTTAGAGTCAATAGTGATCACTTAGAGTCCATAGTGATCATTTAGAGTCAATAGTGATCATTTAGAGTCAATAGTGATCATTTATAGTCGATAGTGATCATTTAGAGTCGATAGTGATCATTTAGAGTCGATAGTGATCATTTAGAGTCAATAGTGATCATTTAGAGTCAATAGTGATCATTTAGAGTCAATAGCGATCATTTAGAGTCAATAGTGATCATTTAGAGTCAATAGTGATCATTTAGAGTCAATAGTGATCATTTACAGTCGATAGCAGATCATTTATAGTCAATGGTGATCATTTATAGTCGAGAGTGATCATTTATAGTCGATAGTGATCATTTAGAGTCAATAGTGATTATTTAGAGTCAATAGTGATCATTTAGAGTCAATAGTGATCATTTAGAGTCAATAGTGATCATTTAGAGTCAATAGTGATCATTTATAGTCAATAGTGATCATTTAGAGTCAATAGTGATCATTTATAGTCGATAGTGATCATTTAGAGTCAATAGTGATCATTTATAGTCGATAGTGATCATTTAGAGTCAATAGTGATCATTTAGTGTCAATAGTGATCATATAGAGTCAATAGTGATCATTTAGAGTCAATAGTGATCATTTATAGTCGATAGTGATCATTTATAGTCGATAGTGATCATTTAGAGTCAATAGTGATCATTTAGAGTCAATAGTGATCATTTAGAGTCAATAGTGATCATTTAGAGTCAATAGTGATCACTTAGAGTCAATAGTGATCATTTAGAGTCAATAGTGATCATTTAGAGTCAATAGTGATCATTTAGAGTCGATAGTGATCATTTACAGTCGATAGCTGATCATTTATTGTCGATAGTGATCATTTATAGTCGACAGCTGATCATTTATAGTCGATATCTGATCATTTATTGTCGGTAGTGATTATTCATAGTCGATAGTGATTATTTATAGTCGATAGTGATTATTTATAGGTTTACAATAAATAGATCTAGTTTAAAGTACGTAGATTTTTCAGTAAATAGTCGATATCTGATCATTTATTGTCGGTAGTGATTATTCATAGTCGATAGTGATTATTTATAGTCGATAGTGATTATTTATAGGTTTACAATAAATAGATCTAGTTTAAAGTACGTAGATTTTTCAGTAAATAGTCGATATCTGATCATTTATTGTCGGTAGTGATTATTCATAGTCGATAGTGATTATTTATAGTCGATAGTGATTATTTATAGGTTTACAAAAAATAGATCTAGTTTAAAGTACGTAGATTTTTCAGTAAATGGAACGAGGGTAAGATATTCAGATTGGCTATTATAGGCTATAGAAATAGGTCAATTTGTGCATATTTGCATAATGACAAAAATGTCAACAATGCATGCATATCATGAATGCGAAATGAAGTTGTATTCTTTACCTTCAGGTTTACGACGACGTTGGCTTGTATGATGAATCTCCATGATTACCCAATGGACGTTCAGAACTGTACCGTCGAAATCGAAAGCTGTAAGTCTATTGGTTGACCTATATTTAATGCTGTCTATTGGTTGACGTATATTTAATGTTGTCTATTGGTTGACCTACATTTAATGCTGTCTATTGGTTGACCTATATTTCATGCTGTCAATTGGTTGACCTATATTTGATGCTGTCTATTGGTTGACCTATATTTGATGCTGTCTATTGGTTGACCTATATTTAATGCTGTCTGTTGGTTGACCTACATTTAATGCTGTCTATTGGTTGACCTATTTTTAATGCTGTCAATTGGTTGACCTATATTTGATGCTGTCTATTGGTTGACCTATATTTACTGCTGACAAAGACCAATCGTATAAGACAGAATGTTTTTAGATGGAAACATTGAAGATGTCATTTACTCCTTGCATTTCACGCAGGTATATATACATTGATCTTTAACTTATAACTTTGTCTTCTAACTTGAACCGTCATATGTAATATTTAGTTCATACTTGCTTTCCCTTTGACTCATGCCTTTATCTTTGACTCTCTTACATTCCGTTAAACCTCTACCTTCTGCTTTTACCTTTATGTTTAACTCATCTTCATATTGTAGACGGCTACCCGATGCAAGATGTCGTGATGCGCTGGAAGAATGAATCGATCTGGGACGCTGTGCACGGGGTAGAGGACGTCGAGATTCCGCAGTTTACGATGGTCGAACATCGGATCATATCGACCGTTGAAGTGCTTGCAACAGGTGTGTGGCGACAGACCTGTCATTCTACCGGCCAGTCACGTGATCAATTGAACCTTTGAGCCAACCTCTACGTGCGCTATATAAATGATAGGATAAGATAGAACACGATTCCATGCAATACAACACCGAAGAATATAAATATTGATGTTTTATATAAATGCATTGTTTTACTTCACTGTAGCTCATTATTATTATCTTTACATGCTTTGGCTATGCTGTTCATTCTCTTTCCTTCCCATTTTCTTCCTTTAAATTCCTATCCTTCCTCCCATTCCTTATATTTCACTTCCTTGCCTTACCCTACTCTTCCTTTTACCTTGCATCCCCTCCTCTTTCCTTCCCTTTCTTCCATTCTCTCTGCCTTTCTATTAGCCCTTTCATCCGCTCTCTTCCCTTACTTCCATTCCATGACCCTACCTTCCTTGCCTTACCGTACATTGCCTTCCATTAGTTTACTTTCGCTTACCTGAGCATTCTCTACTTTAGCTTACTACGCATTACGTTCCATTCCATTACCTTCAATTTCCTAACCTCACATTGAATAACTCTCTGACTCTACCCTACCTCAGCTTACTTTACTATACCTTACCCCACCTTATATGACCTTACCTTATCTTACTCTACCTGATATTTACTGACCATACCATACCATGCCTTTCCTTACCTTATTTTACCTGACCTGACCTTACTTTACTTTACCATACCATGCCCTACCCAACCCTACCCTACCCTACCCTACCCTACCCTACCCTACCCTACCCTACCCTACCCTACCCTACCCTACCCTACCCTACCCTACCCTACCCTACCCTACCCTACCCTACCCTACCCTACCCTGCCCTACCCTACCCTACCCTACCCTACCCTACCCTACCCTACCCTACCCTACCCTACCCTACCCTACCCTACCCTACCCTACCATACCATACCATACCATACCATACCATACCATACCCTACCCTACCCTACCCTACCCTACCCTACCCTACCCTACCCTACCCTACCATACCTTACCTTACCTTAATCTAATCAAATAACCAACCAACTATACTACCTGTGTATACGTATGATTATATAGCTCCTTAATATTCCGTGTTGCAAACAAATCATGTGATGTAGGGAAGTACCAGAGACTGTCGCTGAGCTTCCGTTTGGAGCGGAACATTGGGTTCTTCATCTTCCAGAACTATCTTCCGTCGATTCTCATCGTCATGCTGTCCTGGGTCTCGTTCTGGATCAACCACGAGGCTTCATCCGCCAGAGTAGCCCTCGGTCAGTCCTCTGGTCATTTCTCTGGGGTGGGCAGTCAGTCATTTTGGTCATTTGACCAGTCGAAAATTAGGCCAGTCAATCACTCGTTCGTTCGTTCGTTCGTTCGTTCGTTCGTTCGTTCGTTCGTTCATTCATTCATTCATTCATTCATTCATTCATACATACGTTCGTTCGTTCGTTCGTTCGTTCGTTCGTTCGTTCGTTCGTTCGTTCGTTCGTTCATTCATTCATTCATTCATTCATTCATTCATTCATTCATTCATTCATTCATTCATTTCTTCATTTATTCATTCATTCATTCATTCATTTCTTCATTTCTTCGTTCATTCATTCATTCATTTCTTCATTTCTTCATTCATTCATTCATTCATTTCTTCATTTCTTCATTTCTTCATTCATTCATTCATTCATTCATTTCTGCATTTCTTCATTCATTCATTCATTCATTCATTAATTCATTCATTCATTCATTAATTTCTTCATTTCTTCATTCATTCATTCATTCATTCATTTCTTCATTCATTCATTTCTTCATTCATTCATTCATTCATTCATTCATTCATTCATTCATTTCTTCATTTCTTCATTCATTCATTCATTCATTCATTCATTTCTTCGTTCATTCATTCATTCATTCATTCATTCATTTCTTCGTTCATTCATTCATTCATTCATTCATTCATTCATTCATTCGTTCGTTCATTCATTTCTTCATTCATTGTTGCTCTGGCCATCGATGATGTCGGCTATGCACATAACTTGAGCGATATAAAATACCGCCGGTAAAACGTCTCACCAATAATCTATTGACCTTTAAAAAGAGATTCAGTCAATTTCTTTCAATCGATAGATCGTTTAGGTATTTTCTTTTTATCGACTAGCTGTGTGGTAACAAAGACCATTAGCGTCGCCCTCCTCTTTTATCCAGGCCTGGGACTGGTACTGTCAGGAAGCGAACACTGGCGGAGTTAAATCAGCAGAATTACAGGCATATTGCGCATTATTAGGTTGAAGTGAATGGACACATGATGGCGGATAAAAATAACAAAGTCCTGTGAACTAACTAATTCACAGGTTCCTATAATAGTCAAACGGCACTATATCACACAACACTGTTATCATTGCTATTAATATTGACGGATTGTAGCTGGGAGACTGTTCCATTCCCTAGGTCCAGAGACAGCAAAAGAACGATTTCCAAACGTTCTCTTGGTGCGAAGAGGCGGGTCTACTATGCGTAATCTAACGAAGCTGAAGTTTCATGGCCCCCAGCCTCTGAAGCGACACAGTCTGCAGTGCACAATGACTATAGCTTTAAAACATGTCTACCGTATATGCCACTGGACTTCGTCGCGACGTAGATGTCGTAACGTAGAGGTTTAGTTGCGATGCGCCCCCCCGTAACAGTTCAAGTTTCAGGGCCCAAAACATGTAAGTCCGCCTCTGCACTGTGGATTCGACTGTAATTATCGTTTTAAAATATATACTAATCGGCAATTCTCTTTTTGCTGTCGTCGGCAACTTTAAAAAGACTTTAAACACAGGACAGCATTAATATTATTTAGACACCTTTTAATTGCTTCTTCCGATACAATAAATTCGTCAATTTCCTCCAATCGCTAGATGAACACATCCCAACCGGACAACCTTGGGTAAATAAGGTCGACGTGAACGGCCCTTGCGGCCACAATATTGAGGATAAAATAACAAAGTCATGTGAGCCAGATTGTTCTGGCGTTTGGTCGGTCGTGTGCAGTTCGGAGGAGGACAGTATCAAATACAGATGTACTGTATTGAGTTGAATTGTATCCATCGACGCTTTCATCCATTCACACAGCATCCATCCATCCACGCTTCCATCTATTCATCCATACAATATTTGCTAGTTGTTTCCTGCCACTTAAACACAGCATTCGTTCGTTCATTTATTCGTTCATTCATTTATTCGTTTATTCGTTCATTCATTCGTTCATTCATTCATTCATTCGTTCATTCATTCATTCGTTCATTCATTCATTCATTCATTCGTTCGTTCGTTCGTTCGTTCGTTCGTTCGTTCGTTCGTTCGTTCGTTCGTTCGTTCGTTCGTTCGTTCGTTCGTTCGTTCATTCATTTATTCATTCACTGTCAATTGCTCTGACCATCGATGATGTCGGCTATGCACATAACTCAAGCTATATGCACATACTGTACCCCGAGTTGTCTTCCATTGAAATACCTATAATATTATTAAGTTAAAACGGAAGCTTCTACGGATATAAGCGAATTTTGCATTTATCGGTTATGCACATAATATAAGTATCGTCGACTGTAATTACTAACACTAATTAATTACTAATCGCCAATTCTATTTTCCCTGTAGTCGGTCACCTAAGGTGTCGTTAAACTCTGGACACAATCAATATAATTTAGACACCTTTTTAATTGCTTCTTCCGAAACAATAAATAGGTCAATTTCTTTCAATCGATAGATTTATCCAATGAGATATTATTATCATCGCTAGAGCTCGTATGACGTATGTTTCCTTCAGGTCTCGGCGAAGCCACAATCGCTAAGCGACCTTGACCCAACGAGTATACATTCTAAATATAGATATCGATGTTTACTTTGGGTAGCCTATCACAGCTGATGTTGCACTGTGAAATTAAGCTTGCCTGACGTCAGCCAGCGCTCATTAACATAACTGGTGACGTGTCCACGCAATAAACGTCGACGATGACGTCGATTTCTCGATCCTGTGCATGTCATTCTAACGGAAACAGTTGCAAAAACGACCTTGTTTATGCATTGCAAAAAGTACAACAGACACAAAATAACAACTTACCGATGAAATGATATTCCAGCGGCCTTGTTTTCTGGCGTTAATAAATTCTTACATCCAAGAGCTACACAAGTTACCGTCGATCGTGTCGCCATTTTTTATACCGCAACGGTCAAGGCTCAAAAGGCCTTGACCCTTGCAGTATACAAAATGGCGAAATCGGCGGCCTCAAAAATAACAGCAGATCTGGGCCTCTAGTGATATATTTATATATTATACATCTCTATGGATTTATCAGCAGAATTACAGGCATATTGCGCATTATAAGGTTGAAGTGAATGGACACAAGATGGCGGATAAAAATAACAATGTCCTGTGAAACAACTTATTCACAGGTTCCTATACTCAACAGCACTATATCACACAACACTGTTATCATTGCTATTAATATTACTATTACCATCATCGTCATCATCATCATCATCACCATCATCACCATCATCATCAGCATCAGCATCATCATCATCACCATCATCATCATCATCATCATCATCATCATCATCATCATCATCATCATCATCATCATCATCATCATCATCATCATCATTATCATCATCGTCATCATCATCATCATCATCATCATCATCATCATCATCATCATCATCATCATCATCATCATCATCATCATCATCATCACCACCACCACCACCACCACCATTATTATTTTTATTATTACTACTATTAGTGGTGGTGGTGGTGGTGGTGGTGATGATGATGATGATGATGATGATGATGATGATGATGATGATGATGATGATGATGATGATGATGATGATGACGAGTCGGGAGCGCCTCTGAGTAGTTATCTTGAAGGGGCGCTATATAAATTCCATAGATAGATAGATAGATAGATAGATTATAAGCAGTGGTAGAGTAGTAGCAGTAGCAGCAGCAATAATGATAATTCGATGTAGTTGGCTATGCACATAACCGAATTATACAAATGTGCACATAGGCCTACCCGGAGTTGTCTTCCATTTAAATACCCAATATTAAAATGGGACTTTTTGCACATAAGCGAATTATATATTTATCCGTTATACACTAAACTTAAAACTGTCATCGACTATAATAATGGAATTGTATTTAGAATGAATACTAACACTAATTGCTGATCGGCAATTGTCTTATTGCTGTCGTCCCTAGCTTAAGACAGCGCTAAACACTGGACAGCATTATTATTGTTTAGACACCTTTTTAACTGCTTCTTCCGACACAATATATTCATCAATTTCCTTCAGCGTTAGGTGTCTTCGTTCCATTAATATTGGGTTAATAAGGTCGACGTGAACGGTCCTTGAGGCTAAAAGATCGAAGATAAAATAATGAAGTCATTTGAACCAGATTTTTCTGAGGTTCCTACAACGCGGAGAGGCCTACGGGTTCGAGTCTTTAGGATGATGCTGTTGTTGCTGTTGTTGTTGCTGCTGCTGATAGTGATGATGCTGTTGTTGCTGCCGAAAGTGATGATGCTGGTGTTGATGATGATAATGATGATGATGTTATTGTTGATAATGACGATAAGGATCATGATTGGTTACAGCATTTGGCCTGTGACGCGTAGAGTCCGGGTTCGAGCCGCCACCGAAACCGTCACTGTGCAGGCAATGGTAGTGGTAATTGCAAATTTTTATAGCTCCACTTGAAGAGGATAAAAATAAGTCCTATGAACCAGATTGTTCTGTCGTTTGGTCGGTCGTGTACAGTTCTGAATTTTGGAAGGAGGACAATAGCAATTGTATTGTATTGTATCCATCGACGCTTTCATCCATTCACACAGCATCTATCCATCCACCCATCCATCTATTCATCCATCCAGTAGCTGCTAGTTGGTTCCTCCCACTTCCACAAATCACTCGGAGTTTGTTCACGCATCCATCAGGATCATGGAGAATAACCTTCGATTTCACCCATCTAAGTCTTACGCAGGGGCCGTGGGGTACACCCACCCAACAGATCATCTCAGAAGCCGAGCGGGTTAATTCTATCTCTTAGTTGGGGATACTATCACGTCAGACCTGAGCATGAAGGCTCATACTTATAGATGGGGTTCTCTCTGCCTGCTCCTCGACCACAAACCGGTAGCCGAGGAGGTTGATCAAAGCAAGGCCTTTACTAATTTACAGCGAAAGACGTTTATTGTTAGAATGTTCTAATCGTATTGACATTAACTGTTGATTGTTGTTAAGATGTATGAACACCAGAGTGCGGATATGCAATTGGTTTTATTAAAGAATATACTTACTTACTTACTTACTTACTTTACTTCTTGGTTTATTGGACCCAGCGTTTCAAAGGCCAAGGGCACAAAGCAGTAAGATGGCAAAATGGCAGTGTATTTGGTTGTTTTTCTATCTGCTGCGATCTCGGCAGCAGAACCCGCAACCTCAGCTGACGATATGACTCTGCCAGGGTGTCGATGTAGTGGGATCCCAGGCAAGGCTTTATCCACCCTCCCATATTATTATTATTATTATTATTATTATTATTATTATTATTATTATTATTATTATTATTATTATTATTATTATTATTATTATTTTTGTTTTTGTTTTTTTTTTTTGTTTACCGAGGTATCAAGGATCCCTCAGGGACTATTATTATTATTATTATTACAGGATCCCTCAGGGATTATTATTATTATTAGTAGTAGTAGTAGTAGTAGTAGTAGTAGTAGTAGTAGCAGCAGCAGCAGCAGCAGCAGCAGCAGCGGCGGCAGCAGCAGCAACAGCAGCAGTAGTAGTACTAGAACCAGGCGCGTAACTAGCATTACGCAATTACGCAACTGCGTAAAGATTTTAGCAGCTCTCAAAATTTTTTAACCGTTTAGATTACTTTTGACATTCTAGATTACTATTATTCGTTGAATTTCTAATGTGCAGACTTTATTACTGTACAGTCAGTAAAACATTTCCCTTCGCCGACATAGTGAAGACTCTGCAAATTTCGTGGCACTTCTGAAATTTCGATCACAGACCGACACTATAGATTAAATCATCGTAAGCTAATGTCATCTGGTCCACGCAAAACCCAGTACATAAGTCCGTTGATTCAAAAATCAGCTGATCCACCTGTGTGGCCTGTGAGTTCAAGACATTATTGTGGCAGAATGTCGTGCGGCTAGGTTGTACACTTTATTGTTTGATGCGAGCACAGAACAGATATCGGTCAGCTTATACGATATGTTGATAGCGTGAACAACCCGGTTCTCAGCATGTGGCAAAAGAACAATTTATAGGGCCTAACTGTCATCCCAAGTTTTCCCAACGCTTGACACCACTGGCAAAACTATTGCGACACTCGTAAAGCAGCAGCTTTATGAAGTTGGTTTCTGTATATGTTAAGGTATCTTGATAAGGACAATTTGCTGCCGACTTTTCAATCTGGTTTTCGTAAGGGCCACTCCACGGAGACCCTGTTAGTTCGCCTCCTCTCTGATATCTATGGGGCTATTGATAGGTCACAGGTCATCCTCTTAGCATTATTTGCTGTCAGCACGGCGTTTGACACCGTCGATCACGATATCATTCTTAGGCGCCTATCTACCTCGTTTGGCCTTTCTGGTAACTTTCTTGACTGGATTGTTTCCTACCTCCATCACCGTTCCTTCTCTGCGGTCTACGTGTCTACTAGGACTCCATGTGTTCCTGTCCCGTTTGGCCTGCCCCAGGAATCTGTGCTGGGCCCTCTTCTCTAATTGAAGGGCTTATTTCCAAAACCTGTTAAGTCCATACGAAATGACTGGACTTAACATGTTTTGGAAATAAGCCCTTCAATTATATTATTTATACTGCTGATACTGGTCCTCTCCTGGCCTCTTGCTGAGCCTTGCTCTGTGCTGAACCAATCTTATGCGGGTGACGCGCAGGCGTTTTTGCACTGTCCTGCGTCAGCAGCCATTACCGAAGCCCGGGCCATGAACCAGGCAATGGAGGCTCTCGAGGCCTGGATGTCCTCCAATCGCCTGCGGCTAAACTCATCTAAGACCCAGTTCATTTGGCTTGGCACGCGCCAGCAGCTCGCCAAAATTGATTTGGAGGCCCTTGCCCAGGAGTTCCCGCAGATTACTTTCTCACAGTGGCAAAGAAATTAATTAATTGATAAATCCAGGCAGGCTATCAACTTTATAAGATAAAATTATATATAGGCGTGTATGTAATGAGATCGACGATCGTCATGAAAACTGCAATCTCTTAGAGAAAATAACATATCCAAAATTAAGTGGCCAAGGGCAGCATTTTGGGCCGTCGCCCCGGGCGGCATTTCAGCTCCGTACGCCATTGCTTTCTCATCCTTTGTCCGGGACCTTGGTGTCACATTAGACCAAGAACTAACGTTCACGCGGCATATCAGCCTGCTATGCCGCGATTGTGTATACCAGCTGCGTCAGCTTAGAGAGGTCTTCCGTTCCTTAACCTTTAATGCTGCCTTATCCACTTCTTTGTTGTTTCCCGTCTTGATTATTGCAGCGCCCTCTGCGTGGGTTTTCCGGCGACTCGGGTTGGGTGCTTGGGGGTCTTACGCTCGGCGGCACGCTATATTGGTTGCGTCCCAAGATTCCGCCATGTTACTGACTATATGCGGGATGTCTTGCATTGGCTTCCTTTCCTACAGTCACAGTGGATCGCTTACCGGATCTCTTCCTTGGTCTGGCGCTGAAGTGGTCTCTGTTTATCTACAGGAGCACCACCCTCAGCATCCAGCACCGCACGTGGTTCTCCTCGTTCTTCTAGGCAGGCTGAGGTTCTTGTCTTCCGGTCGCGGGCGTGCTTTTTCTGTTGCTGGCCTGCAATCTGGAATGGGCTTCCTTTGGCACTACGCCTAATGCCGAGAGCCCTTCAGATCACGTTCTATTCTAACTTCAAGACTGTTCGGACTTCGGAGTTGGGTCGGGTGCGCTCCTAAGTAGATAATCTTGAAGGGGCGCTATGTGAATCTCTGTAATTAATGAATGAATCATAATTTGCCAAAGAGCTGATGTAAAATGTTATTACTTTTAACCAAAAAGATTGTCTTCCAAAATGGACCATTACAAACCAACAAATAAATTTATTTTCTTATGCTTTAGTTAATTACTTTGATGAGTCTGTCTGTTTCTAGTCTACGTTGGTTGCTGGGACTTTGCAGCTGAACCCATTTTAAAAATCAAATTATGAAATTATAATTATAATTTTCCAAAGAACTTATGTAAAATGTTATTACTTTGAATCAAAAGTTGGTCTCCAAAATGCACCATTACAAACCCCTAAATGAAAATTTTTCTTACCCTGGGGAGAGGGCACAGCCCCCTCCCCAGACCCCTCCCCTCAGAGTTCTTCAAAACTGCGTAATTTTATGCAAGACCTGGTTACGCCACTGACTAGAACAAGCAGTCGCAGTAGCAGTAGAAGTAGCAGTAGTAGTAGGAGCAGCAGCAGCAATAGTAATAATTCGATGTAGTTGGCTATGCACATAACCGAATAATGCACATGTGCGATATGCACATACCCGGGAGTTGACTTTCATTTAAATACCCTGTATTAAAAGAGACTGTATGCGCATAAGCGAATTATACATTTATTCGTTATACACTAGACTGTCGTCGACTGTAATAATTAATACTAACACGATTATTGCTGATCGGCAATTCTCTCTTCCCTGTCGTCGGTAATTTAAGACACCGTTAAACACTGGACACAATTAATATCATTTAGACACCTTTTTAATTGCTTGTACCGACACAATAATTAGGTCAATTTTCTTCAATCTGTAGAATTCAACCATCATGGTAGCTCTACATTGGGTTAATAAAGTCGACGTGAACAGGCCAAAAGATCGAAGATAAAATAAAGAAGTCCCGTGAACAAGCGTTTCTGAGGTTCCTATAACGCGGAGAGGCCTTTGGATTCGAGTCCTCAGGATGATGCTGTTATTGATGATGATAATGGTGATGATGATATTGTTGCTGCTGTTGGTATTGATGATAAGGTTCATAATTGGTTATAACGTTTGGCCTGTCACGCGGAGCGTACGGATTCGAGCCTTCACGGAGACCGTCACTGTGTAGGTAATGACTACCGTATATAAGTAAGTACGTATATTCTCTAATAAAAAACCAATTGCATATCCGCGCTCTGGTGTACATACATAGTAACAACAATCAACAGTTAATTTCAATAGGAGTACAACATTCTAACAATAAACGTTTTTCGCTGTAAATTATCTGCAAGAGGTACACAATGGTCGTGCGATCGCGGTCGCAGGGTATATTGTTGGGGCTTTTTTGGTGGAAATAAACTATGCAGTACGTGGCCCTGGTTCATCAGGACCGCAGAGAAAAGACGGGTGTCAGCTTCAAGACAAAGTCGCTCAAATTTTGGGTAGAAGAAGGTACCGGAGGCGGATTAGCTTGCTTATTACTGATTGAAGTGGGCATCTATCCTGTTGTCCCGCAAACCCCCACCAGGCCGAGGCAGCATAGAGTAAACGAGCTACTGTTGTTGCACGTACTACATAGGCCTATGCCACGGGACTGCGTCGCGACGTAGGCTAGATGTCGGAACTTAGAGGCCTAATCGTGAAGGGCCCCCATAACAGTTCAAGCTTCAGGACCAAAAATATGTAGGTTCGCCTCTGCACTTAAGAGTGAATACCATTTTAAATTATATACTAATCGGCAATTCTCTTTTCCCTGTCGTTGGTAACTTTAAAAGACCTTAAACACTGGACAGATTTTATATTATTTAGACACCTTTTAATTACTTCATCGCACACAATAAAGTCGTCAATTTCAGAGGACAAAATAACTCGGTCCTGTTAACGAGTTTAATCTGTCGTAAGGTCGGTCGTGCGCAGTTCTGAACTGTGGAGGGTGTGAATTTATTATAGCAAATACATTGTACAGTAACTGTTGTTTTGTATTATATCCATGCACGCTTTCATCCATTCACATACCATCTACCCATCCATCTATTCAACAATTCAATAGTTGCTTGTGGGTTCCTCCCACTTAAACACAGCACTCGTTCGTTCATTCATTCATTCGTTCATTCATTCCCTCATTTATTTATTTGTTCATTCTTCCATTCATTTGTTCTTTCGTCCGTTATTTTACTCGTGCATTCAATCATTCGTTCATTCACTTTTTCTCCGTTATTGGTCATTCATCCGTTGGGCGGATATGCTTTGTAGGGTGCTATTAGCGCCGTTGTATTGCAAGCTGTCTGTTCTGTTAGTAGTTAAGATTTAAATTGCATAACGTGTAAATGTACAGCGCAGTGCGTTTGTCAGGCGCTTATTAAAGAAAAGATATTATTATTATTATTATTATATCAGTTTATTCATTCATTCAAAAATCACTAACTCATTCTTTCATTCACTCATTCATTATTCTTTAATTTGACCAGTCGATCAAATCAGTCTGATTCTCGTAATCGAGGCGCCGCATAATTCCCTCAGATATCGAAGTCTCGCCTCTTCTATTGAAGTTTCATCTCTTCAGTTATTCCTACCCTAATCCATCCCATCTCTGCCTTCCAAGCCTTCTGGTCCTCAACGAAGCCCACCTAAGCAACTGCTCTGCCTCCTCTCTCTGGTCTCTTTGGCAACCGAACTCCGTCATCATTCTCTGGACAACCCTTCTGCCACGACACAGCGCTTGTGAATAAGCTGGTGCCCTGCGCTTAGCCTTAGAGTAATAGTAATCGTAAACTTTAAATTTCTGAAGCGCTGATAATAGCTGCTATAATTGCGTAGTAGTAGTAGTAGTTTCAGTTTAACGGCACTGTGTGATAACAAAGATCATTAGCGTTGCACTCCTCCTTCATCCAGGCTTGGGACTGGCACTGCCAGAGTACGATCAGTGGCGGAGTTCTGAAGCTTTATGAGTAAAGCACCAGATTATTAACGAGCGCTGAGCAGAGTAGAGTAGCGCTTTGGAATATAGAGTTTACGATTACGATTACGGAGTTACGATTACGATTACGGAGTTACGATTACGATTACGGAGTTACGATTACGATTACGATTACGGAGTTACGCTTACGACTGTCGTTGCTTGGCTAGTTGCTGTTTAACGACACTGAATCGTTATAAATATATAGTCGTCACCCTCCTCCTTTTCCAGGCGTGGGACTGGCACTGTCGAAGTTAGGATAGTGGCGTAGTTCCTGTTTGGAATTGGTTGGTTGCTGTCTATGTCATAACAAACAGGGGCTTAGACAGTAAATAAATTCGGAGGAAATTTAAGATTTCTGGGGTTTCCATTGGAAAATGCCGTATTTTTGTACATAATTTTTTAGTTTTTAATAACAGTTATGCATTTATTTGGGGTTTTTGAACCCCCAAACCACCCCATAAAATACGTCCATGATAACAAATATGATTAGCGTCGCCCTCCTCCTTTCTCCAGGCTTGTGACTGGCACTGTCACAGTTAGGGTAGTGGCGGAGTCCCTGTTCGGAATTACTTTGGTTGGTTAGATCCTGTGTAAGGACACTATCTCATAACACAGATAATTAATTAGCGAAGCCCTCCTCTTTTCTCCGGCTGGGGACTGGCACTACCACAGGTAGGGAGTGGCTGGGTTAAGACTGTCGTTGTTGCGTGTGCCCTATAGGGATAACAACCGTTCTGACGATGACAACGATCAGCACTGGCGTTCGCTACACTCTCCCCCGCATCTCCTACATAAAGGCCATCGATATCTACCTCGTCATGTGTTTCGTGTTCGTCTTCGCTGCCCTGCTTGAGTACGCCGCCGTCAACTACACGTACTGGGGAGCGAAGGCCAAGCGTAAGGCCAAGCAGATGAAGCTGAAGAAGAAGGCCAGCAAAAGACGGAACACGGAACCAATGTATCCGGTGAGTTGAAACGATGGAACCAGTCATGAACGTAGCCAGAAAAAAATTTCCGAGGGGTTTTAAGATTTTGGGGGTTTCCATTGAAAATCTTCGCAAAAGTCCAGTTTTTGTATTTTGCATGTAAAAGCATATAAAAAAGTTATCGGAAACTTATTTCGGGGGGTTTGAACCGGTAAAACCACCCCTAAATACACCCAGAGGCGCGTTTACAGAAAACGGGGCCCTAGGCGCAAAGATTTTTGGGGCCCTTCTGAACTTGTAGACTGAGAGTCTCAGACTCTGATGGTGTTCATGCTATCGTGCGAAAAGCCACGAAGTTGAACTTGAAGCCGTTTTTGTAAGTGTTATTGACACTGTAATTATGATTAGTTATAAGAGCTATTTCAAGGAATGTGAAGTTATTTGATTTTAGTCTAAACCGCAAGAATATGCATAAGTGTACAGTAGGCCTACTCGTTTGTTGTTTGTCGGAGTCAAATGTAATGCGGCAAGCTATACCATGTAATATAAGATATGCTTGAAAAATTAATTCTGTGAAATTAAATCGGTGCTACTTTTTTAACAACCAGTCACAAACAGCGTAATAGAGATGGAAGAGAAAGTTAATTCGCAAAACATGCGAATGCTGAATAAAAAAAATTATATTAACCGCCCCACTAGGCTACATATAGGGCTGTCTTTCTGCATTTGAGCCTAGCAAAATTATAAATTTTGTTGGTCAAGGTTTGCCTTTGTTTAAGCAGATTCGATACAGAGTAAAGCTAAACTACATAGCCGATCTTGATCAATGGAACTTATGATACAGCCTAGTAAAGAATTAAGTAATTAACTAGCCTACTTTCGACGAACATAGTCTTTGCTCTTGCAGAGATTTGCTGGTGGCATTTATTCTTTGCAGCAACGAATTCCACAATACTGCCATTACAGCTATCTGCCACTGCTCCATTTCTTGAACTAACGTTTTATCCAATGCTTTGGCAACTGGTCATCACGTAGGCCTACACATATTACGGCCGCTGCGGTTTGTTGCTAATAGGCTAATTATGTTTGATGCAATTTACACAAGATGAATTATATTAGCCCAATTGCTGCCCAAATGAACAAAGCAATTATGAATTACAATAATGAACTTTTATGTGAATGCTAAGCTGTAAAAGAAGAAATAGGCTATATTAAAATGAATCCAAATTTAAAATTGTTATTTTTTATAATTGAAAAAATATTTTCAATCGTTTGGGGGCCCTCCGAGATTTGGGGGCCCTAGGCGCGCGCCTAGTGCGCCTACTGGTAAACGCGCCTCTGAATACACCCATGGAACCGTTGTTGGTGTTGATATACGTGGATGGATGGAATGTTCGGATATGTGGTTTTATGTGCGTGTTGCTGATATTCATATTCATATTCGTTTAATTTCAAAATAATCCAGTTGACAAAACGCAACAGGTTACAAGTAACACAATTAGCTAAAACAGTCAGGCTAACGTTAATAATTCTAGACAAATATACAAGTAATTATAATTATAGGACAATTAATTAATATGTATCTTTAAACAAGATACGTGGTATATAATTACATTTATCATTGATTGGGAGATTAAAATTATGAATTCTGGGTCGTAAGTTATATTTTATTTGCTGTGTAGGCGGGAAAATTCCTCGGAGAACATGACATGATTCCCCACAAATAGCCCGAAATAAGCCAGAATCAGCAGCTTGGGACATATCTACAACGCTAGGGGTAGTAGATAAGAGGAAGCCTCTACGTTTCATCCTATTTAGCATACTCTGTAATTTATTCCTATCAGTCTCACTGGCATACCCCCACCAGGCAGGGGAGGCATACATTAGGTGTGCAACAGTGGTTGCCATGGCAACATCATGCAATGCGTAAGTAGACATGCCATGATCTCTCAAAACACGGAGGGCGTATAGAGAAGTGGAACTTGAGGCAAGGACTTTTTCAGTATGCTTTGTCATGCGCATGTCAGAACTTAGGGTAATCCCTAGCACTCTAATTGTGTCAACCCTTTCAGCACCTTGGATGACAATAGGTATAGATGATGCTTTGAAACCCCTTTTTGAGAAAATTATTTCACGAGTCTTAGATGGATTTAACTTCAAATTATTAGTTTTTGCCCAGGATGCCACATGGTCATATTCTTCGGCAGCTGTTCCAATATTAGATGATCCTACTAATAAATAGGTATCATCAGCATATTTAACAAGAATATTAAATCTGTTTTTGGGATGAAGGTCAGCCGACCCAACTACGTAGGATCCAGGTCCAACCCCAGATCCTTGAACAACACTAGCATTTATGGATGCAATTGACGAGACTTCTCCTTGAAACTTGGTGATATGCTTGCGGTCATGAAAATAGTTTGAAAGCCAATTGAAAATATGATCCGGAATATCAATAGATCCAAGCTTTTCCAACAAAGTGTGATGACGAATAGTGTCAAATGCTTTCGAGAAATCCATTGAGACCATGATGACAAATTCATGTTCCTGTAAGAGGGAAGTAATATGATGTAAGAGGGCGATTAAGGCAGCAGTAGTTGATCCTGTAGGCCGGAATCCATATTGATCAGCTAGATTCTCTGATGTAGGTGGTACTTGGAACGCAGGGTAGATATAAGTGCGTACGATTACTCGTTGAACAAGACGTGATTGAATAGGCACCATTGATAAGATTATTGAAAAGAAGCATTATTGAAAAGAGTTATTGAAACTTTGTTACTTCTCAAATAGTTTTGTTATTGTATATTATGAGTTATTGAAAAGTGTTATTGACTTAGACTGTCTAATGATGTCAAAGAGTTATTGAAAAGAGTTCATTGAAACAGAGTTATTGATGTATTTTTATAAGAAAAGAGTTATTGAAAATGAGTTATTGAAAAGAGTTATTGAAATATTGAAAAGAGTTATTGAAAAGAGTTATTGAAAAGAGTTATTGAAAAGAGTTATTGAAAAGAGTTATTGAAAAGAGTTATTGAAAAGAGTTATTGAAAAGAGTTATTGAAAAGAGTTATTGAAAAGAGTTATTGAAAAGAGTTATTGAAAAGAGTTATTGAAAAGAGTTATTGAAAAGAGTTATTGAAAAGAGTTATTGAAAAGAGTTATTGAAAAGAGTTATTGAAAAGAGTTATTGAAAAGAGTTATTGAAAAGAGTTATTGAAAATGGTTATTGAAAAGAGTTATTGAAAAGAGTTATTGAAAAGAGTTATTGAAAAGAGTTATTGAAAAGAGTTATTGAAAAGAGTTATTGAAAAGAGTTATTGAAAAGAGTTATTGAAAAGAGTTATTGAAAAGAGTTATTGAAAAGAGTTATTGAAAAGAGTTATTGAAAAGAGTTATTGAAAAGAGTTATTGAAAAGAGTTATTGAAAAGAGTTATTGAAAAGAGTTATTGAAAAGAGTTATTGAAAAGAGTTATTGAAAAGAGTTATTGAAAAGAGTTATTGAAAAGAGTTATTGAAAAGAGTTATTGAAAAGAAAAGAGTATTGAAAAGAGTTATTGAAAAGAGTTATTGAAAATGAGTTATTGAAAAGAGTTATTGAAAAGAGTTATTGAAAAGAGTTATTGAAAAGAGTTATTGAAAAGAGTTATTGAAAAGAGTTATTGAAAAGAGTTATTGAAAAGAGTTATTGAAAAGAGTTATTGAAAAGAGTTATTGAAAAGAGTTATTGAAAAGAGTTATTGAAAAGAGTTATTGAAAAGAGTTATTGAAAAGAGTTATTGAAAAGAGTTATTGAAAAGAGTTATTGAAAAGAGTTATTGAAAAGAGTTATTGAAAAGAGTTATTGAAAAGAGTTATTGAAAAGAGTTATTGAAAAGAGTTATTGAAAAGAGTTATTGAAAAAAGTTATTGAAAAGAGTTATTGAAAAGAGTTATTGAAAAGAGTTATTGAAAAGAGTTATTGAAAAGAGTTATTGAAAAGAGTTATTGAAAAGAGTTATTGAAAAGAGTTATTGAAAATGGTTATTGAAAAGAGTTATTGAAAAGAGTTATTGAAAAGGTTATTGAAAAGAGTTATTGAAAAGAGTTATTGAAAAGGTTATTGAAAAGAGTTATTGAAAAGAGTTATTGAAAAGAGTTATTGAAAATGGTTATTGAAAAGAGTTATTGAAAAGAGGTTATTGAAAAGAGTTATTGAAAAGAGTTATTGAAAAGAGTTATTGAAAAGAGTTATTGAAAAGAGTTATTGAAAAGAGTTATTGAAAAGAGTTATTGAAAAGAGTTATTGAAAAGAGTTATTGAAAAGAGTTATTGAAAAGAGTTATTGAAAAGAGTTATTGAAAAGAGTTATTGAAAAGAGTTATTGAAAAGAGTTATTGAAAAGAGTTATTGAAAAGAGTTATTGAAAAGAGTTATTGAAAAGAGTTATTGAAAAGAGTTATTGAAAAGAGTTATTGAAAAGAGTTATTGAAAAGAGTTATTGAAAAGAGTTATTGAAAAGAGTTATTGAAAAGAGTTATTGAAAAGAGTTATTGAAAAGAGTTATTGAAAAGAGTTATTGAAAAGAGTTATTGAAAAGAGTTATTGAAAAGAGTTATTGAAAAGAGTTATTGAAAAGTTATTGAAAAGAGTTATTGAAAAGAGTTATTGAAAAGAGTTATTGAAAAGAGTTATTGAAAAGAGTTATTGAAAAGAGTTATTGAAAAGAGTTATTGAAAATGGTTATTGAAAAGAGTTATTGAAAAGAGTTATTGAAAAGAGTTATTGAAAAGAGTTATTGAAAATTGAAAAGAGTTATTGAAAAGAGTTATTGAAAAGAGTTATTGAAAAGAGTTATTGAAAAGAGTTATTGAAAAGAGTTATTGAAAAGAGTTATTGAAAAGAGTTATTGAAAAGAGTTATTGAAAAGGTTATTGAAAAGAGTTATTGAAAAGAGTTATTGAAAAGAGTTATTGAAAAGAGTTATTGAAAATGGTTATTGAAAAGAGTTATTGAAAAGAGTTATTGAAAAGAGTTATTGAAAAGGGTTATTGAAAAGAGTTATTGAAAAGAGTTATTGAAAATGGTTATTGAAAAGAGTTATTGAAAAGAGTTATTGAAAAGAGTTATTGAAAAGAGTTATTGAAAAGAGTTATTGAAAAGAGTTATTGAAAAGAGTTATTGAAAAGAGTTATTGAAAAGAGTTATTGAAAAGAGTTATTGAAAAGAGTTATTGAAAAGAGTTATTGAAAAGAGTTATTGAAAAGAGTTATTGAAAAGAGTTATTGAAAAGAGTTATTGAAAAGAGTTATTGAAAAGAGTTATTGAAAAGAGTTATTGAAAAGAGTTATTGAAAAGAGTTATTGAAAAGAGTTATTGAAAAGAGTTATTGAAAAGAGTTATTGAAAAGAGTTATTGAAAAGAGTTATTGAAAAGAGTTATTGAAAAGAGTTATTGAAAAGAGTTATTGAAAAGAGTTATTGAAAAGAGTTATTGAAAAGAGTTATTGAAAATGAGTTATTGAAAAGTTATTGAAAAGAGTTATTGAAAAGAGTTATTGAAAAGAGTTATTGAAAATGGTTATTGAAAAGAGTTATTGAAAAGAGTTATTGAAAAGAGTTATTGAAAAGAGTTATTGAAAAGAGTTATTGAAAATGGTTATTGAAAAGAGTTATTGAAAAGAGTTATTGAAAAGAGTTATTGAAAAGAGTTATTGAAAATAGTTATTGAAAAGAGTTATTGAAAAGAGTTATTGAAAAGAGTTATTGAAAATGGTTATTGAAAAGAGTTATTGAAAATGGTTTATTGAAAAGAGTTATTGAAAAGAGTTATTGAAAAGAGTTATTGAAAAGAGTTATTGAAAAGAGTTATTGAAAAGAGTTATTGAAAAGAGTTATTGAAAAGAGTTATTGAAAAGAGTTATTGAAAAGAGTTATTGAAAAGAGTTATTGAAAAGAGTTATTGAAAAGAGTTATTGAAAAGAGTTATTGAAAAGAGTTATTGAAAAGAGTTATTGAAAAGAGTTATTGAAAAGAGTTATTGAAAAGAGTTATTGAAAAGAGTTATTGAAAATGAGTTATTGAAAAGAGTTATTGAAAAGAGTTATTGAAAAGAGTTATTGAAAAGAGTTATTGAAAAGAGTTATTGAAAAGAGTTATTGAAAAGAGTTATTGAAAAGAGTTATTGAAAAGAGTTATTGAAAAGAGTTATTGAAAAGAGTTATTGAAAAGAGTTATTGAAAAGAGTTATTGAAAAGAGTTATTGAAAAGAGTTATTGAAAAGAGTTATTGAAAAGAGTTATTGAAAAGAGTTATTGAAAAGAGTTATTGAAAAGAGTTATTGAAAAGAGTTATTGAAAAGAGTTATTGAAAAGAGTTATTGAAAAGAGTTATTGAAAAGAGTTATTGAAAAGAGTTATTGAAAAGAGTTATTGAAAATGGTTATTGAAAAGAGTTATTGAAAAGAGTTATTGAAAAGAGTTATTGAAAATGAGTTATTGAAAAGAGTTATTGAAAAGAGTTATTGAAAAGAGTTATTGAAAAGAGTTATTGAAAAGAGTTATTGAAAAGAGTTATTGAAAAGAGTTATTGAAAAGAGTTATTGAAAAGAGTTATTGAAAAGAGTTATTGAAAAGAGTTATTGAAAAGAGTTATTGAAAAGAGTTATTGAAAAGAGTTATTGAAAAGAGTTATTGAAAAGAGTTATTGAAAAGAGTTATTGAAAAGAGTTATTGAAAAGAGTTATTGAAAAGAGTTATTGAAAAGAGTTATTGAAAAGAGTTATTGAAAAGAGTTATTGAAAAGAGTTATTGAAAAGAGTTATTGAAAAGGTTATTGAAAAGAGTTATTGAAAAGAGTTATTGAAAATGGTTATTGAAAAGAGTTATTGAAAAGAGTTATTGAAAATGGTTATTGAAAAGAGTTATTGAAAAGAGTTATTGAAAAGAGTTATTGAAAAGAGTTATTGAAAATGGTTATTGAAAAGAGTTATTGAAAATGGTTATTGAAAAGAGTTATTGAAAAGAGTTATTGAAAAGAGTTATTGAAAAGAGTTATTGAAAATGGTTATTGAAAAGAGTTATTGAAAAGAGTTATTGAAAAGAGTTATTGAAAAGAGTTATTGAAAAGAGTTATTGAAAAGAGTTATTGAAAAGAGTTATTGAAAAGAGTTATTGAAAAGAGTTATTGAAAATGGTTATTGAAAAGAGTTATTGAAAAGAGTTATTGAAAATGGTTATTGAAAAGAGTTATTGAAAATGGTTATTGAAAAGAGTTATTGAAAATGGTTATTGAAAAGAGTTATTGAAAATGGTTATTGAAAAGAGTTATTGAAAAGAGTTATTGAAAATGGTTATTGAAAAGAGTTATTGAAAATGGTTATTGAAAAGAGTTATTGAAAAGAGTTATTGAAAAGAGTTATTGAAAATGGTTATTGAAAAGAGTTATTGAAAAGAGTTATTGAAAAGAGTTATTGAAAAGAGTTATTGAAAAGAGTTATTGAAAAGAGTTATTGAAAAGAGTTATTGAAAATAGTTATTGAAAATGGTTATTGAAAAGAGTTATTGAAAAGAGTTATTGAAAAGAGTTTATTGAAAAGAGTTATTGAAAAGAGTTATTGAAAAGAGTTATTGAAAAGAGTTATTGAAAAGAGTTATTGAAAAGAGTTATTGAAAAGAGTTATTGAAAAGAGTTATTGAAAAGAGTTATTGAAAAGAGTTATTGAAAAGAGTTATTGAAAAGAGTTATTGAAAAGAGTTATTGAAAAGAGGTTATTGAAAAGAGTTATTGAAAAGAGGTTATTGAAAAGGAGTTATTGAAAAGAGTTATTGAAAAGAGTTATTGAAAAGAGTTATTGAAAAGAGTTATTGAAAAGAGTTATTGAAAAGAGTTATTGAAAAGAGTTATTGAAAAGAGTTATTGAAAAGAGTTATTGAAAAGAGTTATTGAAAATTGAAAAGTTATTGAAAAGAGTTATTGAAAAGAGTTATTGAAAAGAGTTATTGAAAAGAGTTATTGAAAAGAGTTATTGAAAAGAGTTATTGAAAAGAGTTATTGAAAATGGTTATTGAAAAGAGTTATTGAAAAGGTTATTGAAAAGAGTTATTGAAAAGAGTTATTGAAAAGAGTTATTGAAAAGAGTTATTGAAAAGAGTTATTGAAAAGAGTTATTGAAAAGAGTTATTGAAAAGAGTTATTGAAAAGAGTTATTGAAAAGAGTTATTGAAAATGGTTATTGAAAAGAGTTATTGAAAAGAGTTATTGAAAAGAGTTATTGAAAAGAGTTATTGAAAAGAGTTATTGAAAAGAGTTATTGAAAAGAGTTATTGAAAAGAGTTATTGAAAAGAGTTATTGAAAAGAGTTATTGAAAAGAGTTATTGAAAAGAGTTATTGAAAAGAGTTATTGAAAAGAGTTATTGAAAAGAGTTATTGAAAAGAGTTATTGAAAAGAGTTATTGAAAAGAGTTATTGAAAAGAGTTATTGAAAAGAGTTATTGAAAATGGTTATTGAAAAGAGTTATTGAAAAGAGTTATTGAAAAATGAGTTATTGAAAAGAGTTATTGAAAAGAGTTATTGAAAAGAGTTATTGAAAATGGTTATTGAAATGAGTTATTGAAAAGAGTTATTGAAAAGAGTTATTGAAAAGAGTTATTGAAAAGAGTTATTGAAAAGAGTTATTGAAAAGAGTTATTGAAAATGAGTTATTGAAAAGAGTTATTGAAAAGAGTTATTGAAAATGGTTATTGAAAAGAGTTATTGAAAAGAGTTATTGAAAATGGTTATTGAAAAGAGTTATTGAAAAGAGTTATTGAAAAGAGTTATTGAAAAGAGTTATTGAAAAGAGTTATTGAAAAGAGTTATTGAAAAGAGTTATTGAAAAGAGTTATTGAAAAGAGTTATTGAAAAGAGTTATTGAAAAGAGTTATTGAAAAGAGTTATTGAAAAGAGTTATTGAAAAGAGTTATTGAAAAGAGTTATTGAAAAGAGTTATTGAAAAGAGTTATTGAAAATGGAGAGTTATTGAAAAGAGTTATTGAAAAGAGTTATTGAAAGAGTTATTGAAAAGAGTTATTGAAAAGAGTTATTGAAAAGAGTTATTGAAAAGAGTTATTGAAAAGAGTTATTGAAAAGAGTTATTGAAAATGGTTATTGAAAAGAGTTATTGAAAAGAGTTATTGAAAAGAGTTATTGAAAAGAGTTATTGAAAAGAGTTATTGAAAAGAGTTATTGAAAAGAGTTATTGAAAAGAGTTATTGAAAAGAGTTATTGAAAAGAGTTATTGAAAATGGTTATTGAAAAGAGTTATTGAAAAGAGTTATTGAAAAGAGTTATTGAAAAGAGTTATTGAAAAGAGTTATTGAAAAGAGTTATTGAAAAGAGTTATTGAAAAGAGTTATTGAAAAGAGTTATTGAAAAGAGTTATTGAAAAGAGTTATTGAAAAGAGTTATTGAAAAGAGTTATTGAAAAGAGTTATTGAAAAGAGTTATTGAAAAGAGTTATTGAAAAGAGTTATTGAAAAGAGTTATTGAAAAGAGTTATTGAAAAGAGTTATTGAAAAGAGTTATTGAAAAGAGTTATTGAAAAGAGTTATTGAAAAGGTTATTGAAAATGGTTATTGAAAAGAGTTATTGAAAAGAGTTATTGAAAAGAGTTATTGAAAAGAGTTATTGAAAAGAGTTATTGAAAATGTTATTGAAAAGAGTTATTGAAAAGAGTTATTGAAAAGAGTTATTGAAAAGAGTTATTGAAAAGAGTTATTGAAAAGAGTTATTGAAAAGAGTTATTGAAAATGGTTATTGAAAAGAGTTATTGAAAAGAGTTATTGAAAATGGTTATTGAAAAGAGTTATTGAAAAGAGTTATTGAAAAGAGGTTATTGAAAAGAGTTATTGAAAAGAGTTATTGAAAAGAGTTATTGAAAAGAGTTATTGAAAAGAGTTATTGAAAAGAGTTATTGAAAAGAGTTATTGAAAAGAGTTATTGAAAAGAGTTATTGAAAAGAGTTATTGAAAAGAGTTATTGAAAAGAGTTATTGAAAAGAGTTATTGAAAAGAGTTATTGAAAAGAGTTATTGAAAAGAGTTATTGAAAAGTTATTGAAAAGAGTTATTGAAAAGAGTTATTGAAAAGAGTTATTGAAAAGAGTTATTGAAAAGAGTTATTGAAAAGAGTTATTGAAAAGAGTTATTGAAAAGAGTTATTGAAGAGTTATTGAAAAGAGTTATTGAAAAGAGTTATTGAAAAGAGTTATTGAAAAGAGTTATTGAAAAGAGTTATTGAAAACAGTTATTGAAAACAGTTATTGAAAAGTTATTGAAAAGAGTTATTGAAAATTGTTATTGAAAAGATTTATTGAAAAGAGTTATTGAAAAGAGTTATTGAAAAGTGTTATTGAAAAGAGTTATTGAAAATGGTTATTGAAAAGAGTTATTGAAAAGAGTTATTGAAAAGAGTTATTGAAAAGAGTTATTGAAAAGAGTTATTGAAAAGATTTTTGAAAAGAGTTACCCTGGCTTCTCGTTTCTCTCAGCTATCGGATGTCAATCTGGCTTGTCCAATGGACTGTGACTTTCTATTGCAATTGTCGAGCTTGTCGATGCATGACCAGACGGAAAGGGAGAGGACAGACCATAATTATATCGTCATACGCCGAGGAAATAAAGTCGCCAATAACCTGATTCCATCTACCATATCCTGGTTCTGGTTTCTCTCATCTATCAGACTTCAACCTACCTTCGCCAATGGATAATGACTTTTGACTGCCATTTCACTTGCGTCCTCGGCGTTATGATAACGGCGCTTTAGAAGTCATTAGATTAGAATACGTCATATTATCTGATGCCTTCGGTATTTGTCTTAAGGAAAACTTTTCTTCCTTGTGTTGCTCCTCCTCCCCCTCCTCCTTTTCTCCTCCTCTGCCTTCTTCTCATCCTCCTCTTCCGCCTCATAATATACGCCCTAGCCGCCCTAATGATAATTTGATAGACAAACATTAAGAGTTGTAGGTAGACTGGAAGAGGTAAGTTTTGAGTTTAGAGCGAAAGACAGTCTCTCGGTTGGAGAGTTGCAACATGAGGAGGTAGAGAGAGAGTTCCAGATGGAGGGACCGGCAACAAAAGGAGCAACACAAGGAGGAATAACTACATTAATTTTAGATAGGCTATGATATAAAATATTATAAATATCTCTACGATACAGGATCGTTAAACAGAAGCTACTACTAATTACCATTATTAATTGCTAAAACGCCAATTCTCTTTTCTCTGTCGTCGGTCACTTGAAATGTCGCTAAACAATGGACAGAATTCATTTTATAATGTTCTATTTAGATACCTTTTTAATTACTTCTTCCGACACAATAAATTCGTCAATTTTCTTTAAAATCGTAATATGCCTAAACTAATCTTTGTCGGCGGCAACGGCCTATGTTGTCATAAGCTGCCGTTAAACTGTGAACACACACACAAAATCGCCAGATCTCTGAAGTGATGTAGCTGGATAAAAAATTAAAATTAGTAACTTCGACGTGCACGAGATTTGCAGCCACAAGATCGAGGATAAAATAAAGAGGTCCTGTGAATAAATCCATATTCAGAGGTTCCTATAATAGTCAAAAGCTAAATCAATGAGAAAGGTTTGGTACCAGATTGGGTCAGCCAAACAGACAGGTAGTCAGCCATAGTAAATATAGTGTACGGTAAGATAACACAAGATGAGATAAGATAAGAGCTTCTGACGGCTGAGAAGATGTATGATATGGTTAAATCTTCTAAGGTAAGATTAGGTAAGTTACACGGTGAACAGTGGTCAATTAAATATAGTACACACATACATCGACACATCCATTCATACATATATATATACATGCATGCATACAACATATATATACGTACATCCACGTACAGACATATATACACATATGCATACACATAGGTCTATGTACAAAGGCTACATACTTAAGAAATCGTTAAGCACTGGACAGAATTAATATTATTAAACACCTTTTTAATTGCATCTTCTGACTCAATAAACTCATCAATTTCCTTCAATCGGTAGATCCTCCCCTTCCCGCCGTTATTGGGCAAATAAGGTCGACGTGAACGGCCCTTGCAGCCACAAAAATCGGATAAAAAATAAATAACTATATGCTTAGCGCTGAGAAGCAACTTATTCGCAGGTTCCATTAGTCCAAAATAATCAAAATTTATGAGGAAGCTATAGTATCATGCAAGGTCAGCCAAACAGACAGACAGACAGCGAAGGTATAAGTACTGTATTGGTCTATTTCTCTGTCTTTCTCTTTCTCTGTCTTTCTCTTTCTCTGTCTGTCTGTCTCTGCCTGTCTCTGTCTCCCTGTCTGTCTCTGTCAGTCTCTCTCTGTCTCTGGTTAGATAGGCCTGGTTAGATAAACCCTTTGACGGCTGAGAAGAGGTATGATATGGTTGAGACCCGTTAAGTCATGTCAAGTAAGTTAAGGTAAGTTTAGCGCCGGTGAATAAGTTGGTCTCCCTGACGTGGCTTTTGTGGGCGCTGAGAAATTTTCGAAGATTTACATTACATTTACGTAATGTACTCACCAAACAGTGGTCGAGTGAATACAGTACTTACACATATAGACACATCCATTCATACATACATAGATATATGCATACATAGCACATACATATAAACATACATGCATGCATGCATAGATGCATACATAGGCTACATATGTAATTCAGACACACTTACATGCATACATATAATATAATATATATATATATCTATATTATAGACGTATATAAATATATATACGTACAGAGGTAATTCAGACACACATACATACATACGAACATAGACAGAAACAAACACGCACATACATACATGCGTGCACAAATACATACATATAATACATCGTTATGTAGTACTGTCCCAGACGCCGCTGAGCGTGTGTAGTTAGTAGACTGACATGGCCGATGACAAGCGCTGAAATATTTAGACACCTTTTAATTTGTTCGTAGGATACAATAAACTTGTTGATTTTCTCAAATCGCTAGTACATTCCATCCAATTTGGTTATTACCACGCCAAATAATTATAAGGTCGACGTGAACGGCCATTGCGGTCACAAGATCGATGATAAAAGTCCTGTGCACCAGCTATTCAATTTTCTCTGTTGTCGGTAACCTAAGTCGTCGTTTAAAACTATGGACAGAATTGATATTACAGGGCTCCATTTAGACACCTTTTAAATTGCTTCTTCTGACACAATAAACTCGTCAATTTCCCTCAATCGCTTGATCCCCCCACTTCCCCCGCTGTATTGGGTAAATAAGGTTGACGTGAACAGCCTTTGTGGCCACGAGATAAAGGATGAAATTACTAAGGCCTGTGAATAAGTCCGTATTCAGAGGTTCCTATAGTCCAGTGGTTCTTAACCTTTTAAAAGGGAGCCGAACCCCAAGAGAAATCCATGACCACTCACCGAACCCCTCAAGTTTGAACAATAATTTTTTAACTAATGGGAACAAAAGGAAATAAAAAATTGTACCAAAATGTGATACAATATTAATACATTCAATACATGAACTACTAACAGTTAACTAACCGTACCAACAAGATGATATGCTTGTAAATCAAGACCAAGTGCTGTTCATCTAAGTCTTAGATGAACAGCACTTGGTCTTGATTTTTCACTCACACTCACTGACCCTGAATATGTATATATTTCAGAGGACCTCTGCCGAACCCCTGGCACTGGCTCACCGAACCCCAGGGGTTCGGTCGAACACTGGTTAAGAAACACTGCTATAGTCAAAGTAAAAATAACAGTGAGGAAGGCATTGGATCAGATTCTGACAGCCAAGCAGACAGACAGACAGCGAGGATAAAAGTAAAGTATAAGATAAGATAAGACAAGGTCAGATAAGCGACTTTGACGGGTGAGAAGAGGTAGGCCTATATCTGTGCGTCTGTGTGTCTATCTGTGTGGCTGTCTGTGTGGCTGTCTGTGGCTGTCTGTCTTTGCCTGTGTGGCTATCTGTGTCTGTGCGTCTGTCTGTGTCTGTCTGTCTTTGCCTGTGTGGCTGTCTGTGCCTCTGTGTCTGTCTTTGCCTGTGTGGCTGTCTGTGTCTGTCTGTCTGTCTGTGTCTGTCTGCCTGTCTATCTGTGTGGCTGTCTGTGTCTGTGTGTCTGTCTGCTATGGAAGGATTAGATTAGAATACGTCATAATCGGTGTTTTGTCTAAAGGAAAACTCCTCCTCCTGCCGTTGCTCCTCCTCTTCCTGCTCCTCTTCTTATTCCTCCTCCTCTTCCTCCTTCTCCTCCTCCTCCTCATAATATAAGCCCTAATAATAATTTGACAGCAGACTGTGTTTTGAACAGTTAATTAGTTAATTATAAGTTTCGATAAGTTCATAACAAGTTCATATAAGTTTATATGAGTACAGCCTAAACGGTATGTGCTCACATAAACAGCATATTGCAGAGTGAATGTTTGTCTTGTATTGTATTGTATTGTATTTCGCTATTTATAAAGCGCTTCTCTCAGCAAAAGACTTTCAGTTTGTCTTGAATAAGTGCCTCAGTGTGCAAAATGACGCTGCTTTTTGTACGCGCTCTGTATAATATTATATCACATGAATTTAAAAGGAATTAAATAGTGTTTCCATTTGTCAATAGAGCGCCCTCATCGAGCTGCACGACATCCAGGTGACCGACTCTCCGATCGCCAGCCTCCGTAACCGCGGCAACCACCACCCCCACCTCCACCCTCACCCGCTCCCACACCACCGATTGACCTCAACGTTGACCTCCGGTGACCTTGACCTCAACAACGCCGACGACGACGAGGTCCTCAACGACCTGACTTCCGCTTCCGGTGCCCGAGGAATCCGTGGCGGACTCGGTCAGATGCTTCCGGTCAAGTTCCGCCAGGTCAGCATGGCCCAGCGACGACGCCAACTGTTCGTCGACCTGAAGAGAAGGGCCAGAGAGATCAAGGAGAAGATCCCGAAGGTCAAGGACGTTAACAAGATCGATAAGTATTCGAGAACCGTCTTTCCAACGCTCTTCGTGCTGTTCAACGTCGGGTACTGGTGCTTCTATCTGCTACAGAAGATGAAGAACAGGCTCTACCACGATTAAGAGGGGTTCTGGAGATGAAGAACAGACTGATGCTTCTATCTGCTCCAGAAGATGAAGAACAGGCTCTACCACGATTAAGAGGGTATAGGTGCTTCTATCTGCTCCAGAAGATGAAGAACAGGCTCTACCACGATTAAGAGGGTATAGGTGCTTCTATCTGCTCCAGAAGATGAAGAACAGGCTCTACCACAATTAAGAGGGTATAGGTGCTTCTATCTGCTCCAGAAGATGAAGAACAGGCTCTACCACGATTAAGAGGGTATAGGTGCTTCTATCTGCTTCGGAAGATGAAGAACAGGCTCTACCACGATTAGGAGGGGTACTGGTGCTTCTCTCTGCTTCGGAATATTAAAACAGGCTCTCGTCATACTCCGTCTAGGATGGGTACTGGTGCTTTTATCTGTTTTATAGGAGGGTATTGGTACTTCTATCTGCTTCAGAAGATGAAGAACAGGCTCTACCATGACTAAGTTGGGTACTGGTGCTTCTATTTGCTACTGAAGATAAAGAACAGGCGGCTCTACTCCGACTAGGATGGGTACTTTTATCTGTTTCATAAGAGGGGAGCTAGTACTTATGTCTGCTTCAGAATATGAAGAACGTTATTGACTGTTGCCATTTTGCATTGTGGTTACTGCGCTATAGAAATCATTGGATTGGATGGATTATGTTGGGAGATAATGAGGGTAAGGTAAGGCGAGTAAGGAAAGGCAGGGTATGGTATGTTATTGTTAAGATACATGTAAGTAGGTATGGTGCTGTAAAGTTAGGTATAGCATGATAAGTTTTGGTAACATGGAACTTAGGTAAAGGAGGTTTCGGTATAGTTCAGATAAGGTAGGAGCGGTAGGGTAACCTATTGGGAAGGTAAGTATGGTAATGCAAAGTACTAAGAGGTATGGTATGGCAATTTATTCTTAGTTTAGGGTCAGGCATGGTAACTTGTTTTACTTGTGACCTGCCTCCATCAAGAGCTGTTCTAAAGGGGATGGTTTGAGGATGGAAGGACCTTGCATGCGGCTGATTGATTGATTGATTGATTGATTGATTGATTGAGAGAGAGAGAGAGAGAGAGAGAGAGAGAGAGAGAGAGAGAGAGAGAGAGAGAGAGAGAGAGAGAGAGAGAGAGAGAGAGACAGAGTCAGAGACAGAGAGTGAATGGATGAGCCGGAGGGGACGGCACGGAGAGAAACACAGAAAGGGATAGCCTATACATAGAGATAGAGAATGAAACTGGTAACACATCACACTTCAGCATAAATTGAGCGCCCTTGGTTAGTTGGATGTTAGATAAAGGAAAGAGGGTAGGGCCTGGTTAGTTTCTAATTTAGCTAATGGCTATGCAAATAACCGAATTAAGCACGTTATGCGATATGCACATTGCACATGCCCTGAGTTGAAAATTTTAAAATCTGGTCTCTACGAACATAGGCAAAAAATGCACTTATCCGTAATGCACTAAAGTTGCGTCGATTGTAATAATTAATACTAACGCTGTTGACTAATCGGCAATTCTCTTTTTCCTGTGGTTGGTGACTTAAGACATCTTTAAACACTTGATAGAATTAATAACATTAGACACCTTTTGAATTGCTTCTCCCGATTAAATAAATGCCTCAAATTCCTTCAATCGTTAGATCACTAACGACTCCCTGGATATAGGGTAAAGAAGGTCGACGTGAACTTGCGTTCACAAGATCGAGATTTAAATAACTAAGTCCTGTTAACAGCCTGCTCTCAGGTTCCTGTAATGCGGAGTGTGCGGATTCGAGTCTTCACCCCAAGTTCACCGAAGTCGATGATGGTAATGGTAATTGTAAATTTATATAGCGCCACCTCAAGAGAGCCATGAACAAGTCCTTTAGATCATGCACTTATCCGTTACGCACTTAAGTGTCGTCGACTGTAAAAAAAACTATACCAACACTAATTACTGGTCGGCAATTTTCTTTTTTCTACAGTTGAAACCGTGAGACATCGTTACAAACTGTAAAGAATTAATATGATCACACACCCTTTTAATTGTTTTTTCGTCAATTTCCTTCAATCACTAAATTCAGTGCAGAGGTGTAATACGCCAAAACTAATCTTTGTCGGCGGAAACGGCCTGTGTTGTCATAAGCTGCCGTTAAACTGTGGATAAATCCATCCATCGCTAAATTCAACTCCACCACTGTTGTGTACTCTGACAGTGCCAGTCCCAAGCCTGATAAAAAGGAGGGCGACGCTAATGGTCTTTGTTTCCATACAGTGGTCGTTAAACAGTAAACAAGCAAGCAATCGCAAAATTCTGTGATCATTTATTGCGTAAATAAGGATGACGTGAACGGCCCAGTTGCGGCCAGAAGATCGAGGATAAAATAACTAAGTCCTGTGAATCAGAATGTTTTGCCGTATATTCGTTTGCACTTCTGAACTTTGAAAAGAGGACAATGTCAAATACATCTGTGTTGTTTTGTATCCATGCACCCTTTCATTCATTAACACAGCATCTATCCATCCATCCATCTACTCATCCATCTGACAGTTGCTTGTTGCTTCCTCCCACTTACATGTAGACACAGTACAGAAAGAGTTTTCTCACATATCCACTTGGACCATGGAAAATAACCTTCGATTAAATCCATCTACGACTCGCGAGATGATAGTCTCACGCAGGGGCCACCCCACAGGCACCAGAGGCGCACCCAACCCACAGATTATCCGAGGAGCCGAGTGGGTTCATTCTATCTGTTTGCTGCGTGTTTCTATCGCATCAGACCCGAGCATGAAGGCACACATAGAAGGCGTCCTCTCTGCCTGTTCCTCGACCATGTATGCTCTTAGGGTCCTCCGTTCACATGGTCTCCCGTCGGAGGCCCTTCAGGAAGTAGCTAGGATGACAACGATCGCCCCTCTGATGTATGCCTCACCGACCTAGTGGTGATTTCATCTTACACTCGCAGAGTCGTGATTCGAACCTCCACCGAGACCGTCACTGTGTAGGCAATGGTAATGGTAATTGCACATTTATATAGCGCCACTTCAGAAAGACTTGAGCGAGTCCTTCACCCACAGATGTTCAGTGCCTTCGATGTAGTCGGCTATGCATATAACAGAAGTAAGCACATATGCGATATGCACTTACCCGGAGTTGTCTTCCACTGAAATACCCTATACTAGAACGGGACTCTATGCACATTGGCGAATTATGCACTTATCCGTTATGCACTTAAGTGGCGTCGATTGTAATAATTAATACTAACGCTTATTACTAACCGGCAATTCGATTTTTCCTTTAATTGGTAACTTAAGACATCTTTTAAATACAGGAAAACATTTATGTTATTACACACCTTTTTAATTACTTCTCCTGATCAAATAAACTCGTCAATATTCTCAAACCGCTAGATATATTAGGATTTAGGAACATTCCTGGCTCGAGAGCGCCTCTGTTTTGAGTGGCGCTATATAAATACTTGATTACGATTACGATTCCAGCCACTTCAAGAGAGACTTGAGCGAGTCCTTTACCCACAGATGTTCAGTGCCTTCGATGTAGTCGGCCATGCATATAACAGAAGTACATGCCCGACCTTATTTGGTCGACGTTCGTGGCCCTTGCTGTCACAAGATAGAGAAAAATAAATAAGTCCTGTGAATCGGTTTGTTCTACGTTTCCTGTAACGCGGAGAGCACGGATTCGAGCCTTCGCGGAGACGGTCACTGTATGGATAATGGTAATGGTAATTGTAAGTTTATATAGCGCCACCTCAACAGAGCTTTGAACAAGTCCTTCGGATTATGCACTTATCCGTTATGCACTTAAGTGGCGTCGACTGTAATAATTAATGATAAAACTTATTAACAATCTGGAATTCTCTTCTTCCGTGGTAAAAAAAACTGTGCAGAATTAATATTATAACACGCCTTTTTAATTTCCATTGTAATTTTAAATTTATATAGCGTAATTTAAACTGCCAAATATTATCCAGAAAAAGGTCGATCCAGCCGCAGCGGGTCCACATGACCCTTTTGGATTGACCTTTTGATATGTGCTTTCATCTACTGGAATTGTTTTCTTGAATTTGTACTGATTACTGTGATCTTATGGTATTTGATGCTGTGTCAATAAAAAAATGGCTTACTAAATATATATTTTTTCTTCCGACCCTATATATACGTCAATTTCTTTCAATAATAATTGACACCCTTTTAAATGCGTTTCCGACACAATATATTCGTCAATTTCCTTCAAGGGATAGACGACCATTGGTTGCCAAAATATTAGTATTGGGTTAATAAGGTCGACGTGAACGGCCGTTACGGCCATAAGATCGAGTGCAAAATGACTAAGTCAGGACAGTGAACTACCTTGTTATGTTGTGTTTGCAGTTCTGAACTTTGGAAGGAGGGCAATAGCAAATACAGTTTACGGTATTGAGTTGAATGCATCCATCGACGCTTGCATGCATTCACACAGAATCTATATATCCATCCACCCATCCGTCTATTCCTCCATCCAGTAGTTGCTATAGTTAGTTCCACCCACTTAGACACATCACTGGAAGAGTTTGCTCGCATATCCAACTGCGTCATGGAAAATAACCTTCGATTTAATCGATCTAAGACTGACGAGAGGATAGAGTCACGCAGAGGCCAGGGGTACGTCCACCATACAGATCATCTCAGAAACCTAGCGGGTTAATTACATCTGTATGCTGGGGTTAATATCAGGTAAGACCCAAACAAAACGGCTTCGATTGTAATAATTAATCTTAACACTAATTACTAATCGTCAATTCTCTTTTCCTGTAGTCGATAACTTTAAACACTGGACAGAATTAAAATTAATTAGACACCTTTTCAACTTCTTCTTCCCATACAATAAATACCTCAATTTTCTTCAATCGACAGATGATTAATTCGCCTCTTATAGGCCTATAGGGTAAAAATTTAGTAAGGTTAACGGTCCTTGAGGTCACAAGGTCGAGATTAAAATAAGTCCTGTGAGTGGCTTTTTCTCGCGGAGTGTACGGATTCGAGCCACTGAGACAGTCACTGTGTAGATATGAGCGCCTCTGATTGGTATGCACTGTGAAGGGGTGCTTTATAAATCTTAAAATACAATACAATAATGGTAATGGTAATTGTAAATTTATATTGCGCAACCTCTAGAGAGCCTTGAACAAGACCTTTGGATTAAGCACTTATCCGTTATGCACTTAAGCCTGTAATAATCAATACCAATTGTGGGGCGCGGTGGTGTAGGGGTACGTTCGGTGCCTTGCAGCCGGAGGGTTGCGGGTTCGAATCCACCTCAAGCCGCCGCGTATACGGACCCTGGGTAAGTCCTTCACTCGCAATTGCTCATGCGCTTCGGCGTGAAACTCCGATTCAGTGTCCGCGCTGTAGTCGGGAGCGCCTCTGAGTAGAAATCTTGAAGGGGCGCTATAACAAGTGCTCATACATACATACATACATACATAGTTATTTTATCTTGAATCTTGTGGCCGCAATGGCCGTTCACGTCGACCTTATTTACCAAACTTAGCAATGCCGATCTGGGATTTAAGGAAATAGACGACTATATTGTGTCGAAAGAAGCAATCAAAAAGGTGTCTAAGTAATAATAATTCTGTCCAGTGTTTAACGACATCTGAAGTCATGCATGTATTGTATTGCAGTGTATTGTATTGTATTGTATCTATCAATTTATATAGCGCCTCTCGCAGTGCACACCAATCAGAGGCGCTCCCAGTGCGAAAGACCCAGAGAAAAGAAAGAGGTCTTCAGACAGCGAAAAGAGGCGCTGATTACCAATCGGCAATTCCATTTTTCCGGTTGTTGATAGGGTAAGGCATCGTTAAGAACTGTACAAAATTAATATTATTACACACCTTGTAATTGTTTCTTCCGACGCTATATATTCGTCAATTTCCTTCAATTCATAAGAGCTGTAATATGCCAAAACTAATCTTTGTCGGCGGAAACGGCCTATGTAGTCATAAGCTGCCGTTAAACTGTGGACACACACACAATCGTTGGATCTTAATCAAGCTCTGGCATATTTATTGCTTAAAATTAAAGTTGATGTGAGCGGCCCAATTGCTGCCACAAGAGAATAAAATCGAGGATAAAATAAGAAAGTCCTGTTATTATTATATTCGTTTTATTGGTAACAAAAACTGATAGACACACCGCTATCAGGTACATTGCAATTTAACAAAAGTTACGAATGAATGCTAAGCAAGATTGTACCATATAACGAGTAGCCAATGTTAGAGCGACAATAAGGCAACAAATTGTTATCAACTATTGCATGATGAATTGTTAAGTTAATTAAGAGAGTAACGTGGGATGAGATTTATGAGCATTAGTGGTCAGAGGATGGCTTTTTATACAGGACTCGTGAGATAAAAAGTTTATCATCTTTAGTGGGTAGTACAAAGTTGTGAGGGCGTGGTCTCATTTTGTAATGACGATCAATAATCGGAGGAAAGAGTGGCCGAAGAACATGGAAGTCGTTTCTGGAAACAGCGGCCAGGAGGCGATCATCAGCCTGGTCCGCCATTTCAGCAGCAGTTGGCGAGTCTTCACTCAGGTACCCTGATCGGCGGCACCTTGCCAAAAGACGCTCGATCCTGACCCGATCCATGAAGGTTGTAAAGCCCCACCAGGCAGGGGCAGCGTACATCATCCTGGAGACTGTTGTAGCTCTGGTCACTTCATGTAGGGCCTCAGATGGTAATCCATGTGCCCTTAACGTTCTTAAGGCATGAAGAGACCCGGCACAGGAGGAAAGTGTGGCGTCTACATGAGTAGTGACTCGAAGATCAGAGTTCAGGGTAACTCCAAGTATGTTAATAGATGTTACTCTTTCCATTCCCACCAGCAACTCTGGGACTTTCACATCCCGACGACGAGATATTATCATTTCTCTTGATTTTTGTGAATTCAGTCGGAGATTGTTACGCGATGCCCAGCTCTTAACGGAGGCAAGTTCTTGACTGATCGTTTCCCGCACCGAAGAACCAATTAGTAGGTATGTGTCGTCTGCGTATTTTACCATGTGAACCAGATTGTTCTGTCGTATGGTCGTGTACACTTCTGAACCGGTTCCAGCTAGAGGGACCAACAATCCATCTTTTCATCTATCCAATATTTGTTGTTTTGTTCCTCCCACTTAGACACAGAACTCAAATATTTACTCACACAGCCCACAGAGAATAACTTTCCATTAAACCCATCTAAGTCTCACGCAGGGGCCATGGGGTACGTCCACCCCACAGATCATCTCAGAAGCCAAGCGGATTAATTCTATCTGTATGCTGGGGTTACTATCACTGTATCACATCAGACCTAAGCATGACGGCTCACATCGATGGAATCCTCTCTGCCTGCTCCTCTGTTCCTCTTCCATGGATTCTCTTATGGTCATCCGCTAACATGGACTTCCGTCAGAGTCCATTCAGGAAGTAGCTAGGAAGACAACGATCGACTCTCTGATGTAGGCTGGTGTGCTACCGTACAATCCGTATACATTCACCCCGTAGAAGACATGACGAGGCTAGGTCACTATGAGTCCTGATTTCTATCCCTCCAACGAGCTGGAAGAGACCAGCAGGTGACCAAGGAACAAATGGCCCCGGATGGCGGAGGCGAATCTATACCCACTGAATTTCGGACTACACATAAATTATGGCCTGGAGACGACTCAAGGTCGAGATTGGATAGGAGTATACCATTGATGATGATGTTGATGATGATGTTGTTGAAAATGGTGATTGGTTAGAGCGCTTGTCCTGTTACGCGAAGAGTGTGGGTCGGAGCGTTCACCGAGGCCGTCACTGCGTAGGTAATGGTAATGGTAATGGCAATGGTAAATTTATATAGCCCCAGTTCAAGAGAGACACTTGAGCAAGTCCTTCACCCACAGTTGCCCAGCGCCATTGGTGTATTCGGCTATGCACAGAACCGAAGCACATAATTATGCGGCATGCGCATACCCGGACTTGTCTTCCACGCCCTATTAAGTTAAAACGGGAAATTCTTTGCACATAAGCGAATTATGAGCTTAGGTATCGTCGACTGTAATTATTATTACTAATTATTACTAATCGGCAATTCTCTTTTCCCTGTCGTCGGTCACTTAAGAAGTTGTTAAACAGTGGGCAGAATTAATGTTATTTAAACACCTTTTTAATTGCTTCTACCGACACAATAAATAGGTCAATTTCCTGCAATTGATGTTGTAGAATTCCTGACCACTTCATATTGGAGAAATTTCTTCGACGTGAACGGCCCTTGTGGCTAAAAAATCGGATAAGACTTATAGAAAAACGTGATAATATCTGTTACCTGTAACAAGTTGCGACCTGTCAGCTTGGTGTTGTGAATAAACGAAATTGATTGATTGATTGATTGAACCAGTTATTGCTCTGTCGTGTGTGCATTTCTGAACTTTGGAAGGACGGCAATATCAAATACAGTTCATTCATTCATTCATTCATTACAAAGTTTTATATAGCGCCCCTTCAAGGTTACTACTCAGGAGCGCTCCTGACCACAGCACGGCTGAAAAGGACAGTGTTGAGGCAAGTATAGAAAGATTCAGAGTGGATTCTGGGATGCAAGCGCATCATCAAAGGAAGCCCGTTCCAGGGGGAGGGGCCAACCACTGAGAAGGCCCGATTCTGCTTAGTAGCTGTGCGGGCAAAAGGGACCATGAGCACGTCCCGCTCAGTAGAGCGGAGAGAGCGACGACCCGCAGCACCCAAGGTAGGGCAGCAGAGGTCACGTAGATAGGCAGGGGCTAGGTCCAGCAAGGACCGCCAGACCAAAGCGATGATCCGATACGAGATCCGCTGCAGTAGAGGGAGCCAATGAAGCACATCCAGCATATAACCTGAGACGTGGCCAAATTTGGGGATACGTCCGCAAAGGCGTGCGGCAGAGCGCAGGACCCGGTTCAGGCACCCCAACCGACAAGCTGGGAGTCCAACATAGAGTGAGCAACAGTAGTCAAGTCGGACAGTGATAAAAGAGTGGATGAGTGTAGCGGTGGAGTCTGAAGTAAGTGAGCGAGCAACAGTGCGAAACTGGCGTAACTGATAGTATGAATCACGGCAGAGGCGGTTTATATGTGGGGCAAAGGTTAACTCTTGGTCCAGTGTAACTCCAAGGTCACGGACAACGGAGGAAAAGACAAACTGAGGGAAGTCTGCAGCAATGGTAGAAAGGTCTAGCTTCGCAAGCTGCTGCCGAGTGCCCAGCCAGATAAATTGGGTTTTAGATGGGTTGAGGCGCAGGCGGTTCGATGACATCCAGGCCTCCAGGGCACCCAAAGCCAGGCTCATTGCTCGAACAGCAGCAGTGGCGTTAGTAGCAAGGCAGTGCAGGTAGGCCTGAACGTCATCAGCATACAGGTGACCTAGCACAGCAGAAGCAGTAAGTAGGGAACCAATTTCAGAGGTGTAAATGATGTAAAGAAGGGGACCCAGCACCGAGCCCTGTGGAAGGCCGTAAGGGGCAGGGACCCATGAGGACCTGGAGGGACCATGGACCACACAGAAAGAGCGTTCACTGAGGAATGAACCCAGCCAACTAAGAAAGTTACCAGACAGGCCAAATGAAATTTGTAGCCGCTTAAGTAACATTTCATGATCGACAGTGTCGAAAGCAGCACTAACGTCAAACAAGGCCAGTAGAGTGAGTTGCGAACTATCTATAGCCCCATAAATGTCAGAAAGGAGACGGAGCAAGAGGGTTTCAGTGGAGTGGCCTTTCCGAAAACCGGATTGGCACTCCGGAAGCATCTTATTTGCCTCTAAATAAACAGTAAGCTGATAAGCAGCAATCTTTTCAATAATTTTCGACAGAAATGAAACATTAGCAATAGGTCGAAAGTTGACAGGATCAGATGAGTCAAGTCCGGTGTGCTTGAGGACAGGAATCAGGATTGAGCGCTTCTGCGACGGTGGTAGAACTCCATCCGCGATAGACCGGTTGCACAGAACAGTAAGAAATGGTAGGAGCACATCGACAAATTCCTGTAGCAGAAACGTCGGGAGAGGATCGAGTTCACAGGATTTTGATGGAGAGGAGAGAATGAAGCGGCGCAGCTCTGCACTAGTGACGGCGACCATGGTAAAAAGACTGCAGTCTGTAGGGTGGTAGACCGGTGGGGTAGAGCTGGCAGTGTCTTGTCGGATTTCGGCGATTTTGGCGGTGAACGAAGCCAGAAAGTCATCAGCTGAGAAAGATGGAGTATCTGCTTGTTGGTCAGCCCGGCGCCGACCAAGGAGGGCATCAAAATTTAATGTGGCCCATAGCCGCTTAGGGTCCTTGGCGTTGGAGGCAATCTTAGCCTCCCAATACGTCCGCTTCTTGTCCCTGTAACGGCGATGCATGTCTCGCACAAACCGCACCCAGATAGAGCGATCGGCAGACAACTTGGTGCGTCGATATGATCTTTCGAGTCGGCGGGCCTGGCGGCGGAGAGAGCGACACTCCGCGTCAAACCATGGTGAAAGTGCAGATCGACGAACTTTGGCCGGGCGCAGCGGAAGGAACCTGTCAATGAGGCCAACCATGGTTGTTTCGTAGGTTGCAAAGATGTCGGCAACCGAGAGGTCGGCCAGGATGGACGGGTCGGCGATGGCTGGAACCTCGAGTAGCGCTGACCGGAAGGCATCCCGATCGAGATTCCGCCAACCTCTAACCTGTCTGGCAAGGTATGATGGCGCGTCGTGAAGAAACGGGATGGTGGCGACGACGAGGCCATGTTGTATTGCTTTGCATCCATCCACCCTTTCATCATCGAGCTGTAATATACCAAACTAATCTTTGTCGACGGCAACGGCCTATGTTGTCATAAGCTGTCGTTAAACTGTGGATTCAATCAAATCACTAGATCCGACCTACCCACTTCACTTAGGTAAACTAGCTCGACGTTAAACGGCCCATGCGGCCTCATGATCCAGGATAATTATTTGGGGGGCCCGATAGCGCATTGGATAACACACTGGCATAGAGAGCGAGAGGTACCGAGTTACAGTCCCGTAGGGCGGATATGCTTTGTAGGCTGCCATTAGCGCCGTGTATTACAGGCTGTCTGTTCTGTTAGTAGTTAAGATTGTTTCAATTGCATAACATGTAAATGTACAGCGCAGTGCGTTTGCAGGCGCTTAATTAGAGAACAGATATTATTATTATTATTATTATTATTATTATTATTATTATTATTATTATTATTATTATTATTATTATTATTATTATTATTATTATTATCGTGTGTGCACTTCTGAACTCTGGAAAGATGACAATATCAGATACAGTTGTATCATGTTATATTGTATATATATATATCCACGCTTTCATCCATTCACGCAGCATCTGACCATCCAAGCATCCAACTGTTCGTCCATCCAATATTTCTTAGTTGGTTTCTTCCATTTAGACACGAAACTCGAAGCGTTTGCTCACATATCCACCTGAATGATGATGATGATGATGTTGTTGCTGTTAATAATGATGATAATGATCATGATTGGTTAGAACGTTTTACCTGTAACGCGGAGAGTACGGGTTCGAGCCTTCACCAAGGTAGTTACTGTGCAGGTAATGGTTATTGAAAATTATATAGAGCCACTTCAAAAGAGGTCTTCAGTCACAGATACTCAACGCGATCGATCTATCTGGCTAATGGCTATGCACATAACCGAATTAAGCACATATACGATTTGCACATATCCGGAGTTGGCTTCCATTGAAAATGAGACTCTATGCACATAGGGGAATTATGCATTTATCTGCTATGCATCTAATTGGTGTCTATTGTAATAATATTAATACTTACACTAATTACTAATCGGCAATTCTCGTTTTCCTTTTGTTGGTAACTTAAGACATCTTGAAACACTGGACAGGATTTATATTATTACACACCTTTTTAATTGCTTTTTCGATCAAATAAATTTGTCAATTTCTTTCAAGATTCGATAGTTGAATCTTCAACATGCGAGCATTGGGTAAATAACGTCGACGTTTATTCATGGCCCTTGCGGTCACAAGATCGAGAATAAAGAAATTAATAATTATAAGTCCTGTGAATCGGCTTGTTCTAAGTTTCCTGTAACGCGGAGAGCACGGATTAGAGCCTTCGCGGAGACGGTCACTGTGTCGATAATGGTAATGGTAATTGTAAATTTATATAGCGCCACCTCAAGAGAGCTTTGAACAAGTCCTTCGGATTATGCACTTATCCGTTATGCACTTAAGTGGCGTCGACTGTAATAATTGATACTAGTAGTTACCAATCGGCAATTCTTTTTCCTGTATTTGACAACGTAACACATGGTAAAAACTACAGAATTAATATTATAACACACCTTTTTAATTTTTTCTTCCGACGCTATATATACGTCAATTTCCATTGTTCGCTAGATATTACATCGAGTGTCGCCTATATATTGGGCAAAATTAATACATAATTGGATAAAAAAAATATTAGACAGGAAAAGATAGAAAAAACCTATAGAATTTACTTTCTTCGCTACGATACAGCTTCGTTAAACAATTAATCACTAAATCGGCAATTATTCCTTTCTCGCGTCGTCGGTGACTTGAGATGCCGTTAAACACTGGACAGAATTAATATTATCAGGCTCTATTTAAACACCTTTTCAGTTGCTTCTTCCGACGCAATATAGGCTACTCGTCAATTTCCTCCAATCGTTATAATGCGAAACTTATGTTTGCAAGTAGCATTACATGTTGTTATAGAAAACATAGAAAAACTGTAAATAACTTTGTAAACATTTTGAAAAGAGCTTATATAGCCAAAAAGAGATGTGATAGCCAAAAAAGAGCTGAATAGCCAAAAAAGAGCTGAAATAGCCAAAAAAGAGCTGATATAGCCAAAAAAACAACTGAGCTGATATAGCCAAAAAGAGCTGAATAGCCAAAAAAGAGCTGAAATAGCCAAAAAAGAGCTGATATCGCCAAAAAAGAGCTGATATAGCCAAAAAGGAGCTGAATAAGCCAAAAAAGAGTTTTGGAATTGACACAGGGAAAACAAAAGAAAAGGAGGAAAGAAAAGGAGAAAAAACAACAGAAAAACAGAAAAAGGAGAAAGAAAGAAAAAATATAGAGAATTGCAATAAAAAGAGCCAATGGACCGAACAGAACGGAAATACAATACAAACACAAAGACGTCGGCGGCCATAGTAGCCAAAGGACGTCGTTAAACAATTGGAATCATCATCATCACCTCCAATCGCTTGCTATTGTAATCTCCCTGGATATTGGGTAAATAAGGTCGACGTGAACGGCCTTTGCGGCCAGAAGATCGAGGATAATGTAAACTCCTGTTAACCAGCTTATTCTCAGATTCCTGTAACGCGGAGAGTATGGATTCGCGCCTCCACCGTGACCGTTACTGTTTAGCTAATGGTAATGGTAATTGTAAATTTTAGATTTCGCCACTTCAATTAAGAGAGATAAAACCGAGTCCTTCGCTCACAGTTGGTCAGCACCATCGATGTAGTCGGCTAATGCACATAACTGAATTATGCACATTATGCGATATGCACATAGCCTGAGTTATTTTCGATTGAAATACCTTATATAAAAACGTGACCGGTCAGCTTCTATGCACATAAGCGAATTATGCACTTATCCGTTATGCACTTAAGTATCGTCGACTGTAATTACTAATATTAATTATTTCTGATCGGCAATTCTGTGTCTTCGGTCACTTCAGATGTCGTTAAACACTGAACAAAATTAATATTATTTAGACACCTTTTTTATTGCTTCTTCCGTCACAATATTATATTCGTCAATTTCCTTCCATCGTTAGACCATCGATTGCCGGCCAAATTATTAGGTTAATAAGGTCGACGTGAACGGCCCTTACGGCCACAAGATCGAGTACAAAAAGACTAAGTCCTGTGAACTAGCTTGTTATATCGTGAACTTTGGAAGGAGGGCAATAGCAAATACAGCTGTACTGCATTGAGTTGAATTGTATCCATCGACGCTTTCATCCATTAACACAGCATCTATCCATCCATTCAATAGATGTTACTTGGTTCCTCCCAATTAGACACATCACTCGAAGAATTTGCTCACATATCCATCGTCGCCATGAATATAACCTTCGATTAAATCCATCTAAGACCCGGTAGAGGATAGTCTCACTAAGAGGCCAGGAAATTCGCCCACCCCACAGGTCATCTCATAAGCCGAGCGGCTAAATTCCATCTATATGCTGGGGTTTCTATCACATCAGACCTAACAATGAAGGATCATAATAGATGGAACGCTCTCTTCCTGTTCCATGTCCATGTATGCTCTTAGGGTCCTCGGCTCACATGGTCTCCTGTCGGAGGCACATCAGGAAGTAGCTAGGCCGACAACGATCGCCTCTCTGATGTGTGCCTCACCGGCCTGGTGAATGGGATACACGCTTGCAGGGGATAGGGAAAGAATTGAGCAACTGATTAGCAGGAATGAGGCGCAGCTCCTTCCTCCTCTCCTCAGCCCTATGAGCTGAAGATCTAACTAGAACGGCCAATGAATATGATTATAATATATATAAGGCCTACTTTTATTTTAATTCAAACTGACAAACCGCAGTATGATTACATTAAATACTAGGAACACATGATAACAAGTTAAACCTGGGACTGACAAGAGTCGATTTATTACCGAACAGCAGCCTGTTAGGTTCCGATCTTTCCTACTGCTGCTCGTTTTACCGTAACCCCTAGGGAGTGGAAGGCTGAATCAACCTCATTTGGTTATCAAGTATCGACCACGAATCTTTCTATTCTTCGTGCCTGTGCCTCATTCCTGCCCAGCAGTTAATCAATTCTGTCCCTGTCTGTGTATTACCATTCAACCATCACCCCGCAGAAGGCAGGACCACGCAAGGACACTCTGAGCCCTGATTTCTAGCCCTCCAAGGAGCTGGAAGAGACCAGTCGGCGGTCAAGGAACATAATGGCCTCGGATGCTGAGGACGAATCTCAACCCACTGAATTTTGGTCTGCATACACCCTGGAGTTGCCTTCCATTGTAACGTGTTTGCTCATCGCCATCGATGTAGTCGGCTACGCGCATTACCGAATTATGTGGGGGTCCATAGTGCAGTGGTAACATCAGTGGCGTGAAGAGCAGTAGGTAGCGGGATTGCTTCCCGTGCCCTCCCAAAGGTCCACCCAGCCTATCATTCGCGAGATGGCGCGTTGGTAAAATGAGATGTAGGACGTGATGGGCGCCTTGCATGGCTGTCGTATACATTTAAATGCGACTCATGTATTAACTTGTGATCATCCGTTCATACTGACTTGTAATCGTCTTGCGTTGTGTCAGTTTGAAATTAAAATAAGATTATTTTTTTAAATGTACATATGCGATATGCACATGCCAGGAGTTGTCTTTTATTGAAATACCCTATAAAAATTATTTATTTAAAACGGGAGCTTCTCTGCACATAAGCGAATTATGAACTAATCCGTTACGCACTTAATTGGCGTCGACTGTAGTTACTAACACTAATTAATTGCTAATCGGTAATTCTATTTTCCCTGTCGTCGGTCACTTAAACACTGAACAGAATTAATATTATAGAGACACCTTTTTAATTGTTTCTACAATACAATAAATTAGCCCTAAGCATGACATATTGATGTATTCCTCTCTGTCTGTTCGTCGTCCATGTATTCTCTTAGACTTAGGGTCTTCCGCTTATAATGGTCTCCCATCGGAGTCCCATCAGAAAGTAACTAGGATGACAACGACCACCTCTCTGATGTATGCCTCACCAACGGATACACGCTTGCACGGGATAGGGACAGAATTGAGGAAGCGAGGGGCAGGAATGAGGTGCAACGGCTTCCTTTCTTAACTCGGTATCAGGAGCTGAAGATCTAGCCAGAACGGCGGATGAGTAAAATACTAAAATACTAAATATTATTCGTTTATTTTAATTCAAACTGACAAACCGCAGTATGATTACACGAAATAGTAGGAACACATGACCACACAAGTTAAACAAGATTGATTTTATAACTCTACAGCAGCCTGTTAGGCTCCGATCCGTCCTATACTGCTGCTCATTTTACCATAGCCGCCTAGGAAGTGGAAGGCTGAGTCAACCTCGTGGGCCTAGCTGGCATGGACCCTTCTGTTCTCCGTGCCTGTGTGCTATCATTCAACCATCACCTCGTAGAGCCCTCCAAGAAGCTGAAAGAGATCAGTCGCTGGCCAAGAAACACATGGCTCCGGAACGTGATGGCGGATCTCTATCTACCGGTACGTCACTTTTTGGCGCCGCCGTTTTGGCGAGACCCTTTTGGCGCCTGCCGTTTAGGCGCCAGCCATTTAGGCACCGGACTTTTAGGCGCCACCGTTTTTGGATCGACGATACGGCTTGATTACGAGTGACGCTAAGCCTACCGTAATGAAACCGATAAATAATTATAGGGTACGTTAGCGTGCAAGGTGAGCTGACACGAGTGACATAATCCGCGTAGCGAATTCATAACAAGGCACTGCCTGCATGGCGTTGCTTATATATATTCGTAGCAACATACTGCTCTGTTCGTGAACATATTAACTTAACAATCTTATAAGACGCAGCAAGAGCCGGTAATCCCATAGATTAGGTTGGTAAATTATTTCTATCTCAGAAATACGCAATCGAAGTTGGATTTGATGAGAAAGTTCATTGGTATATAGTGGTTGGATTGATGAAAAGAATTGTTTCAATGGGAGCTGGATTGATGAAAAGAATTGTTTCAATGGGCTGCTTGATGAAAATTGATGAAAATAATTGTTTCAATAGGAGCTGGATTAATCATAAGAATTGTTTTCTTAAATCGAAGCTGGATTGATGAAAATAATTTCTTCCTTACATCACTGGAAGCTGGATTGATGACAGCTGTCATGGACATTTCTAGACTGCCTTCTTACCAACGAATAATACAGCATTAAAAAGATGGTATTAATTTACCAAATTCTATTTTAATCAATCCAACTCACCATAAAAACTTGTCTATCCTACCGATATTTCTTTGCATTAAAAACTTAACATCATTTACTACGTTATTTAGCGCCAAAATGTCCGGCGCCATTACGGGACCAAAACGGTGACGCCTACAAGTCTGGCGCCAAAACGGCGGCGCCAAAATGTCCTGCATCGCTATCCACTGAATTTCGGTCTATGCACACAGCCTGGAGACGACTCAAGACCGAGACGAATGGTGTAGAGTCGTGGAAAGGGCAACGCTCTGGAGAGTAGCACGCCATTGATGATGATGATGATGATGATGATGATGATGATGATGATGATGATGATGTTGATGATGATGATGATGATGATGATGATGATGATGATGATGATGATGATGATGATGATGATGATGATGCTGTTGTTGTTAGTGTTGTTGATAATGATGATAATGATCAAGTTTTTTAGAGCGTTTGGCCTCTAACGCTGAGAGTACGTGTTCAAGCCTCCTCCGAGACGGTCCGAGACCGTCACTGTGTAGGTAATGGTAATGGTAATTGCAAAGTTACATAACGCCACTTCAAGAGAGACTTGAACAAGTCCTTCACTCACAGTTGCTCAACACCATCGATGTATTCGGCTATGCACAAAACCGAATCATGCATGTATACATGTACCTACGATATGCACGATGCGCATACCCGGAGTTGTCTTCCATTGAAATACCTAGTAGGGCCTAAGTAGAGACGGGCACTCTCTGCGCATAAACGAAATATGCACTTACCAGTTATGCACTTAAGTAGCGACGACTGTAATTTCTATTCCTAATTATTGCTAGTCGGCTATTCTCCTTCACCTTGTCGTCAGCAAGTTAGACAGTCGTCAAGCACTGGACTGTCTGGACAGATTTAATATTATTTAGACACCTTTCTAATTACTTCTTACGATACAATAAATTAGTCAATTACTTTAATGCTTGGATGCATCTTAATCACCTCATTTTTTGTTCTTTTGGGCAATGTGGACGCTAACGGCCTTTCTGCGGGCACAAGATCGAGAATGAAATAACTAAGTCCTGTGAACCAAATTCTTCTGTCGTGCGTGCAGTTCTGAACTTTGCAAGGCGGGCAACAGCAAATGCAGTTCTGCTATATTGTATTGTGTTGCATCCATCCACCCTTTCGTTTATTCACACAACATCTATCCATCCACCGCATTCCACCCATCCATCTATTTCAAGGTCTGTTCCCTCATGCGAAGCTGTCTTGCTGGGTCTGCTCCTCACTATCTTAGGGCCTTTTGTACCCCAGTATCTTCTCTGCACAGTCGTTCCTTCCTTCGGTCCTCGGCCCGCGGTTACTTGGTTGTACCGCGGGTGCGTACTTCTACGGCCCAGTCTAGGAGTTTCGCTATTGTTGGTCCCAATAGCTGGAACCAGTTACCTCAGTCCCTCAGGACTCACCTTTTTTCTATTTCTTTTGACCAGTTCCGCAAGCGCCTGAAAACCTCCCTTTACCAGTGAAGAGACTGGCTTGGGTCGGGAGCGCCTCTGTTTTGAGTGGCGCTACATAAATGCTTGATTACGATTACGATTACGATTATTCATTCATCAAATATTTGCTAGTTGGTTCCTCCCACATAGACATAAAACTCGAAGAGTTTGCTCATCGGGACCATGGAAAATGACCTTCCGTTAAATCCATCTAAGACTCGAGAGATGATAGATAGTCTCACGCAGAGGCCATGGGGTTCGCCCACCCCACAGCTAACCGTCATCACCAACTGCAGTGTGTTTGAGATGATCAAGTAGATGAAAGATTAAACTTTCGGTAATGTCGATCTGCTCTGGGGGAGCGGTGGACTTGAGAGGTGCAGAATAATTGGGATCATGAGAAGCGTTGGCGAAATAGTTGTTGAGATCATCGGCACTGAGTGAAGAAGGGAGGTCGTCATGGTTGGTTTTCTTTGTAATTTGGTTGACTTGTTTCCAAAGTGATTCAGCTCCTTCACGAGGGTTAGCGTGTGTTTGAGGAAGAGGGAGGAGGAGGAGGCGAAGGAGGAGGAGGAGGAGGAGGAGGCATCTTCTTCCCTTTCCTACTCGGATCCCATCTTTTCCGGTCCTGTTGACTGATGGGCATTCCGCTGTGCGTTGGTGTCTGCTCTGAGACTGCTGCTGCCGTATGGCAGAACAGTCATGCTCTTCAGCTGGCTACATACCGTGCATGTTATACTGACCTGTTGGAAGGGCAAGTTAGGGGCAAGGTCATATAGGCTTGTAGCCAAGGTATGAAGAAGAAGAAGAAGAAGAAGGGCTGTCCCTTAAGCTGAACTGAGAGGCAGCCATGTTATGAAGTGTTAGCGACTTAATTTTTGTTAGCCTTATTTTTGTTGGCCTGGGAATGTAAGAACGGGTGACAAGCCCTCTCCCCTGCCGTTTGATCTTCCCACCTACGGTGTAAGCTTACTCATTATAGCTGAGCTGGCTAGGAGGCGTACGTACAGTAGAAATCTCGAAACAGATTTATGTCCGGGTGGGGGTTTGAACCCGTGCCAGGGCAGAAATTTATTGGCTTCATTTTCGTAGCCTTAGAAGATTAATTCATTCATTCATTCAGAGGACTTATAGCGCCCCTCCAAGATAACCTACTCTGACCCTCTACCTTTCCAGCTGCTCTTCCCGTTACTTTTTTAGGTTTCTTTCTTCCTTCCTCTGTTTCATTTCCTCTCAAGGGATTATTAAAATATTGCCCTTCTATTAACTTTACAATTTCTGTGGGCAACCTTTGCTGAAACCTTTTGGATAATAATTGGATAAACAAAATTAGACAGGAAAAGATAGAAAAAAACTATAAAATTTACTTTCTTCGCTACGATACAGCTTCGTTAAACAATTAGGCCTAATTACTAAATCGGCAATTATTCCTTTCTCGTGTCGTCGGTGACTTGAGATGCTGTTAAACACTGGACAGAATTAATATTATTAGTCTTTATTTAAACACCTTTTTTGTTGCTTCTTCCGACACAATATACTCGTCAATTTCCTCCTATCAATTTCCTCCAATCGCTAGCTAACTCCGCCACTGTTCGCTTTCTGACAGTGCCAGTCCCAAGCCTGGATAAAGGAGGAGGGCGACGCTAATGGTCTTCGTTACCACACAGCTAGTCGTTAAAAAGAAAAACCACCACCAATCGCTAGCTCTCTCAACCCACTGAATTTGGGTCTACATACAGTCATACACCCTGGAGTTGTCCTCCATTGAAGCACCTTATTATCTACACGAGAGCGGCCAGCTATATTTGCACTTAAGCGAATTGTGTATTTATCCATTGTGCAATTAAGTGGCTTCGACTCTAATTATTATTACTAATTATTACAGAATTTGCAATTCTTTATTCCCTTTCGTCGGTCACTTGGGGTGGGGGCGATAGCGCATTGGATAACACACTTGCATAGAGAGCGAGAGGTACCGAGTTCGATAACCGTAGGCGGACATGCTTTGTAGGCTGCTATTAGCGCCGCGTATTGCAGGCTGTCTGTTCTGTTAGTAGTTAAGATTTATGTCTTCTGTCATTTGTGTTCTTGTGAATTGTTTCAATTGCATAACTGTACACTGTAACCGGTTGCGGTTTGTCAACCGGATTGTTTCAATAAAGAATATTATACTTGAGATGTCGTTAAACTCTAGAAGCTTTAATTTTATACACCTTTTTCATTGCTTCTCAATACGCAATAAATTCGTCCATTTCCTTCAATCGCCAGATCCTGCTGAATAACGCTTACATTCTGGGTAAATAAAGTTGGCGTGAACGGCCCAACTGCGGCCACAAGATCGATGATGACAATAACTAAGTCGTGAGAACCAGATTGTTCTGTCGTATGATAGTGTTTGCACCTCTGAACCTTGAAAGGAGGACAATACCAGAAACAGTTGTATTATACTATTTTGTATCCGCGCTTTCATCCGTTCACGCAGCATCTTGCAATCTATCCAATTTTTGCTAGTTTGTTATCCTCCGACGTAGACACAGCACTAGAAGAGTTTCCTCACAAATAGTATGTCATATCCATTGTGACTAAGATAAATAACCTTCGATTAAATCCATATAAGACCCGCGTTAGGATAGTCTCACGGTGGCGCCATGGGGTACGCCCACTCCACAGATCATTTCAGAAGCCGAGCGAGTTACTTCTTTCTATATGCTGCGGTTACTATCGCATCAGACCTAAGCATGAAGGCTCACATCGATGGAATCCTCTCTGTCTGTTCCTCGTCCATGTATGCTCGTAGGTTCCTCCGCTCACATGGTCTCTCTTCTGAGGCCCTTCAGGAAGTAACCAGGATGACAACGATCGTCTTTCTGCAGTATGACTCACTGGCCTGGTTGGGATACACGCTTACACAGGATAGGGACAGAAGTTAGCAAATGATGGACGGAATGAGGCACCGCGACATCCTGCATCCTCAGCCACAGTAACCGAAGATCTAGGTAGGACGGTGGATGAATCCCTGTTCAGAGCTGCTGCCTCAGATCCAACACATGTACTCAGGACATACTTCCAGCTACCCGAAAAAGTCGTTACCATCTTTGCTCTCAGGCCCAAGATTTAAACCTATTAATATTATATTCGTTTATTTGAAAAAGACACAAATCTGGGTGGCACACCGCACCCAGTTACATGTCGAAGCATAAACCAGACAAATAAAATAATAAATGAAAAGAGTTAACAGAACTCTGTCAGTGATCACGGGCAAAGAGGACTCTAGGGATAAAGCTTTTAACATTCTTTTCTGGTAGCACAAATGGATGCTGTCAAGGACGCAGGTTGTAACGGGTTTTGACGAGAGGTGGAAACATGGAAGGCGTCCTCTCTATCTGTTCCTCGTCCACGTATGCTACACACAGGGATGATCAATTTACATGTATTTACGCGGGTCCTTTTTAAGAACGCGCACTAATATCGATAGCAGTTACTCAATTTGTGAGCATCAATGTTACTGATTATTACTAATCGGCAATTCTCTTTTCCCTGTCGACGGTCACTTAAGACATCGTTAAACGCTGGACAGAATTAAAATTATTTCGACACCTTTTAGTTACGTCTTCCGACACAAAAATACTCGTCAATTTTATTCAATTGCTAGTAACAGATGTTCTAAACTGCATAATTTATGTCGTTAAACAATGAACACTTATGACTTTTTAAGGTTATGTTTTGAGTTTTGAGAGTCTTAAATGGTGTCTTTCAGACGCTATAAATTGATTTTCACTGCACTGTTTATGTTTTAAATTGTCGTCAACGGCCTTTGATGTCATACGACGACGTTTAACCTCGGAGTAAATATAAATCGCTTGTCATAAAATCACCTTGGATATTGGGTTTACAAATAAGGTTGACGTGAACGGCCCTTGCGGCCACAAGATTGAGCAGAACATAACTACATCTAAGACCTGGGAACCAACTTATTCACAGCTTCCTGTAACGCGAATAGTACTGGTACTAGCCTCCGCTACAGCCTTTCACTGTGTAGCTAATGAGAATGGTAATTGCAATTTATTTATTGTCACTTCCAGTCTTCCACTTAGAGAGACCTGAACAAGTTCTTCACTCACAGTTGCTCAGCGCCATCGATGTATAGTCGGTTATGCACATAACCGAATCATGCACATATACGATATGCATATACCCGGTGTTGTCTTCCATTGAAATACCCCATATTTACACGGGTCCGGCTACCTTCTGTGCATATAATCAAATTATGCACTTATCCATTATGCACTAACGCATCGTGAACTGTAAATACTATTACTAATAATTACAGATCGGCAATTCCATTTCCCAGTAGTCGGCAACTTAGGACATCGTTCAACACTGGACAAGATTAACATTATTTAGACACCTATTTAATCGCATCTTCCGAAACAATATAAGCTAACAGCCAATTTTCTTCAATCGCTAGGTCATCATTCGTGAGCATGTTTTGTTGTGTAAAATTAATAAGGTCGACGTGAAGATTGATGACCAACACATGTAAGTAAGTAAGTAAGTAAATCCTTTATTGATAAGCACTAGCAAACGCACAGCACTGTACATGGCAAGATTAATACAACAATTAAACAAAAATTTATATATGCAACCAATGAATCGAATGAGAAGCTTTATTCTACATCACGGGGAACATAGAGGAAGAAGAGATAGGACTAGTCATAGGGGAAAATGAAGGGTTTAAATAGCCAGGTCTAAGGAAAACATAGTTTATTTGTATAGCATCCGGGCAAGGAAGCATTTCTGCGACAGGTTGTCAAACATGGGAAGCTCACGGTTATGGGACCAGATTGTCCTGTCGAATGGTCGTGTGCAATTCTGAACTATCGAAGGAGGACATATCACATACAGTGGCATTGCATTGTATATTGCATTGCATCCATCCGCGCATGCATCCATTCACACAGCATCTATCCTTCCACATATCCACCTATTCATCCATCCAATAGCTGTTGGTTGGTTCCTCACATTTAGACACAGCACTTGAAGAGTTTGCTCACCCATCCATCTGGACCATGGAAGATAACCATCGATTAAATCCACCTAATTCTTACGCAGGGACAATGAAGGCACTCCCACCCCTCAAATCATCTCAGAAACCGATCAGGTTAATTCCATCTGTATGCTGGAGTTTCTATCACATCAGACCTGAGCTTGAAGGCTTTTATAGGTGGAACGCACTCTGCCTGTTCCTCGTCCATGTAGGCTCTTAGGGTCCTCAGCTCACATGGTTTTCCGTCGGAGGCCCTTCAGGAAGTAGCTAGGATGACAACGATCGCCTCTCTTATAATTATATGCCTCACCGGCCTGGTGGGTATATCTGCTTGCACGGGTTAGGGACAGAATTGAGCAAGTGATGGGCAGAAATTAGGCGCAGCTGCTTCCTCACTTTCTCAACACCAGGAGCTGAAGATCTTGCTAGAACGGAGGATGAATCAAATAATAAAATAATAAATATTATTTACACAATAATAATAATAATAATAATAATAATAATAATAATAATAATAATAATAATAATAATAATAATAATAATAATAATAATAATAATAATAATAATAATAATAATAATAATAATAATAATAATACAAGGGCGCCTTATGAAATCGTTTAACACTGGACGGAATTTATATTATTTAGACACCTTTTAAATTACTTTTCCGACACAATATATCCGTCAATTACCTTCAATCGCTAGATATCTTTCCATCCAGCCTATGAGTAAAAGAGGTCAATGTCAACGGTCCTTTCGGCCACAAGATCGAGAATAAAATTATAACTAAGGCTTGTAAAACAGCCTATTTACAGGTTCCTGTAACGCGGAGGGAATTGGGGCATTCCCCTGGACATTTCCCCCGACATTCACCTGACATTTCCCCTTGACATTTCCCCCATGGTAATTCCCCTGGACATTTCTCCCCTTCATGAACTACCGAGCATAAATATTAACAAGAAAATAAATACATTATATTGGCTATTTCAATTATTTATTTATTATTCATTATTTAAATGTCGACAATCTTTAATATGCGCGCATAGGAATCTTGGTTAAACCGTTGTTTAGGTTCGTAAATTATATGCTGACAGAAATCTTTTGCACATAACATTATCAGGCGCTCTCGACTTGAAATGGAAGTTGGATTGATGACAATAATTCTTTGCTTAAATAGAAGATGGATTGACGACAATAGTCATAGACACTGATAGAGTGCCTACCTACTGGTAAGTGATCAAAGAGGGGAATGTCCGGGGAATAGAACTAGGGGGAAATGCCCTGAAGGAAATGTCCAGATGGAAATGTCGACGTGGAAAATGCCCGGGGGATGTCCAGAGGGTAGTATCTGGATATCAACGCAGAAAGTCCCAGTTCGAGACTGGATCGAGGCCCTCACTGTGTAAGTAATGGTAACGGCAACTGTAAATTTATATTGAGAAGTCCATCACTCACAGTTTCTCAGCGCCATTGATGTAGTCGGTTATGCACATAACCGAAAATAATGTACATATCCGATATGAACGATGCACATATCCGGATTTTAAATTTTTGGGGGCCCGATAGCGCATTGGTTAACATCTGGCGTACGAGAGGTACCTCCACCGAGTTCGAGTCCCGTAGGGCGGATCTAATTTGTAGGTACAAATTAGCGCCGCTGTATTGCAGGCTGTCTGTTCTGTTAGTAGTTAAGTTTAAATTGCGCCACATGTAAATGTACAGCACAGTGCGTTTGTCAGGCGCTTAATCAAGAAAAGATTATTATTATTAAAACTATAAAGAATTAATATTATTACACACCTGTTTAATTGCTTCTTCCGCCTCTGACATAAGACGTCAATTTTCTTCAATCGGTAGATCTTATTCCTGAACTAGGTCTAATTATTGTGCAAAATAAGGTTGACGTGAACGGCCCAATTGCAGCCACAGATCGAGGATAAAATAACAAAGTCCTGTGAACGAGATTGCTCTACATTAATCGTGATGCAGAGCTCAACTTGGACATTAGGACAATTCATGCACTTATCCATTATTCACTTGAATTGATCCATCGACGCAATAATTAATGCTAGCGTTAATTACTAATCGGAAATTTTCTTCTCCATCCTGTCGTCGATAACTTAAGACTTAGACAAAGCACTCGAAGAGTTTGCTCACACATCCATCTGCACTATGGAGAATAACCTTCGATTAAACCCATCTAAGTCTCTGGACGTGACCATGGGGCACGTCCACCCCACAGATCAGCTCAGAAGCAGAACGGATTAATTCTATCTGTATGCTGATGGGACACTACCACATTAGACTTAAGCATGAAGGCTCACATCGATCGAATCCTCGCTGCCTGCTCCTCGTCCATGTATGCTTTTAGGATTCACCGATCACTTGGTCTTCCGTCGGAGCCCCTTCAGGAGGTAGGTAGTATGACAACGATCGTCTCTCTGATGTATGCCTGATGGGGATAACCGCTTACACTGGATAGGGACAGAATTGAACAACTGATGGGCAGAATGACGCGCAGCGGCTTCCTCCCTTTCTCAGCCTCAGGACCTGAAGATCTATAGCTAAGACGGCGGATAATTCTTCGTTTAGAGCGGCTGCCTCAGATCCAATACATGTACTCCGCATATACATCACTGCTACCCGACAAAGTCGCTACCATCTTCGCTCTCGGGCGTAAGTTTTCAACCTACCACACAGGGATGATCAGAATTTCTTTTGCCGGTCATTTTAAAGAACGCATGCTAATATCAAAAGCAATTACTGAATTTGTGTGCATCAATAAACTGTTGCTAATTATTACATTTCTTTTTCCCCTGTCACTGAAGATTTCGTTACACACTGGACAAAATTAATGTTATTTAGACACCTTTTCAGTTGCTTCTTCCGACACGATAAATTCGTAAATTTCCTTCAATCGCTAGCTAGCTAAAAATGGTGATAATGAACATGATTGGTTAGAGCAGTGCTTCCCAAACTTTTCAGTGTCACGAACCGGCAGGAACTTTCCCACTGCAGAAGGACCGGTGCCTAATTTATTAATTATTTCTCTTTTTCGATCACCTAATATAAATTCCTCAAAATTATGTATTAAAATTGATTTAAATGCATGTTTAGCTAATTCTATGACTCTACTGCCCTTTAAATGCTATAATAAGTTGTTTTTTTTATTATGACTTTTAAAAATGTAATAGCCTATCAATTTCTTGATTCCGAGACTATTTGACTAGATTCTTGACTCAGTTTGCGGACCGGCAACTGAGAGCTCGCGGACCGGCACCGGTCCGCGGACTACCACTTTGGGAAGCAATGGGTTAGAGCGTTTGGCCTGTAACGCGGAAAGTACGGGTTCCAGCCTCTACAGTCTACAGAGATCGTAACTGTGTAACTAATGGTTATGGTAATTGCGAATTTATACAGCACCAAATCAACAGATACTTTAGCAAGTCATTCACTCACAGTTGCTCAGCGCCATCGATGTAGTCGGCTATGCAGATAATCGAATTATGCACATATGCGATATGCACATACCCGGAGTTGTCTTCCAATGAAATGCCCTATTAAGTTAAAACTGGAGCTTCTATAACATCTGCAATCTCTCTTCCCATTTGTCGGTAACTTGAGATTTCGTTAAACACTAGACATAGTTTATATTATTAGGCTCTATTTAGACACCTTTTAATTACACCTTCCGACACAATAAAGTTGTCAATGACCGTTAATCCCTGGATATTGCATTTGATTGTAGACCTATAATTATAGTCCGTAGGCTTATGTAAGGAAACAAACATTTTGGGTAGAATCTTGGCAATGATGCTTAAATTAAAGATATGATTGTTCTGAAGCAGAAAACGTTGTTGCCAATTTTTCTTTTGTGGTTTACGCCCCTTAGCGGACGTTTTCAGCATGATGTCATATCTTCACCTTAAAACTGCCAATTAACTAAACAGATTGGTGTAAAAATTGCTCACATGATGATAGAAGCATTAAATTTGGTACATGGTAACAACATACCATGAGGACAAATTTCAGCTATAGGGCAATCTTAGATTTGCACACTAGCCTCAGTGGCAGCCATTTTCCAAAATGGCCGACCGATATAGAGACTTTTCAATATATCAGCTTGTAGTTCACTTAAAATTGTGATCTTGGTGTGTGTCTAAACATACATATTTAGGGGCAAGGAATCCAATAGAACTAATTACAAGCACTCATCTGAACGAGATGGGCAGCCATTTTCCAAAATGGCTGACCAAAAGACAATTTTTACACCAACCTGTACATGTACAGGTTGGGGGGGTCCGATGGCGCGTTGGATAACATCTGGCGAAGAGAGCGAGAGGTACCGAGTTCGAGCCCCGTAGGGCGGATTTGCTTTGTAGGCTGCTATTAGCGCCGTGTGTTACAGGCTGTCTGTTCTGTTAGTAGTTAACTAGTTAAGATTGTTTCAATTGCATAACATGTAAATGTACAGCGCAGTGCGTTTGTCAGGCGCTTGATTAAAGAAAAGATTATTATTATTATTAGTTGTTTTGCAATATGCTGAATTGTATCCATCCACGCTTTGATTTATTCATTCAAACAGCATCTATACATACACCCATGTATCTATTAATCCATCCAATTGTTGCTAAATGGTTTCTCCCAATTGCACATAAAGTCCATCTAAGATTCGCGAGATGTTAGTCATGGGGGCACGCCCAACCACAGATCATCTTAGAAGCCGAACGGGTTAATTCTAGCTGTATTCTTGGGTTACTATCACATCAGAGCTGAGCATGAGGGCTCACAATCATGACTACTCTTGTGATCATTCGTTCGCATGGTCTCTCATCGGAGGCCCTTCAGGAAGTAGCTAGGAAGACAACGATCGACTCTCTGATGTATGCCCAGACGGCCTGGTGGGTATATCTGCTTGCATGGGATGGCGACAGAATTGAGCAACTGATGGGCAGAAAGAGGCGTGGCTACCTTCTTCCTTCCTCAGCACCAAAATCTGAAGATCTAGCTAGTACGGCGGATCAATATAAAAATAAAATAATAAATATATTCGTTTATTTTAATTCAAACTGATAAAGCGCAGTATGATTCCATGAAATAGTAGGAACACATGACAAAAAGTTAATCATTCTCATCAATCCAACTTCTATTTACGGAAACGATTATTTTAATCAATCCAACTTCTATTGCAGTAAAGACTTAGGCCTAGTTTCGTCAATCTAGCTTCAATTTAATATTAAGGAAAGAATTAGTTTCATCAATCCAGCATCGACTTTAATTAAACTAACCATATAAAATAATTTGCCAACGTAAACTATGGTTGAATCATGCCATGCATATAAAACAGTGAAACAATAGGCCTATGTTATAATGCGGGTAATCCTCCATTTTAGGTGCTATTGTAACACATTCCAAAACCATCTTTGAAATAATGTTCTTTTAATGCATTTTTGTTACGCTTTGTCAATTAAAACCTACATGAGAAAAACAATAATTATTATACTACAAAATTCCAAGGGGAACGCGAGGGTATTTTAAAAATGTTTTAGCGACATTTTAGCACGCACCTTAAGAAAGGTTTGCCATCCCTGGGCTACATACTTAAGAAGGGTTATAAAGTGGGTAAGCTGCATCTAGTGATTGATGGGGAAATTGACGAATATGTTGTGTCGGAAGAAGTGATTAAAAAAAGCACTGCACGGAATTAATATTATGTAGACACCTTTTTAATTGCGTCTTCCAACACAATAAACTCGTCCATTTCCTTCTGTAATATGCCAAAAACTAATCTTTGTCGGCGGCAACGGCCTGTGTTGTCATAAGCTGCCGTTAAACTGAGGATCCATCCATCCAATCGCTAGATGGTCTCAACTTCAATTGCCATATTGGCATAGAGAGCGAGAGGTACCGAGATCGAGAACCGTAGGCGGACATGCTTTGTAGGCTGCTATTAGCGCTGTGTATTGCAGGCTGTCTGTTCTGTTAGTAGTTAAGATTTATGTCTTCTGTCATTTGTGTTCTTGTGAATTGTTTCAATTGCATAACTGTACACTTAACCGGTTGCGGTTTGTCAACCGGATTGTTTCAATAAAGAATATTATTAAAATGTTTAAGCGGCATTTTGGCACGCACCTTAAGAAAGGTTTGCCATCCCTGGGTTTCATACTTAAGAAAGGTTATCAAGTGGGTAAGCTGTATCTAGTGATTGATGGGGAAATTGATGAATATGTTGTGTCGGAAGAAGTGATTAAAAAAGCACTGCACCGAATTAATTTTATGTAGACACCTTTTAATTGCAACTTCCGACACAATAAACTCGTCCATTTCCTTCAATCGCTAGATGGAGGTGACTTCTTCTTTCGCTTTGGCTCGGAACTTATATAGACTACAGACAGTACTTTCGTGAAATATAAACTCATCAGAGAATCATCAGATAATCGAAATAATCTGAGTTTCATTAAACATTACATTAACAAAATGGGACGAGGGAAATTTAAGCGCCCTCTAAACACATCTTCTGATTCTTCGAATTCGGGCAACTCGCCCTTCAGTCAATCCGTTTTCGCTGATGATGAATCGGAAGAACGAGTAAATCAACAAAAATTCTTGTCAACTACTGACGGAAAAACATCTACGACCGCAGATAAACATTCGGATAAATGTCATCTGAGTCTTCGAATTCGGGTAAATCGCCCTTCGCTGATGATGAATCGGAAGAACGAATAAATCAACAAAAATTCTTGTCAACTACTGATGAAAATACATCTACGACCGCAGATAAACATCCTCTAACTACGATTTCTGAGTCTTCGAATTCGGGTAAATCGCCCTTCAACAATTCCGTTTTCGCTGATTCTAAATCGGAAGAACGAGAAAATCGACATAAATTCTTGTCAACTACTGATGAAAATCCATCTACGATCGCAGATGATAATGGAGATGAAGGAGCAGAAAGTTCTAACAGAAACAGTGGAGTGGAAATGAGGATCAACCAATCGATGAAATTCAGAAGATCTCGATCGGAAGACAACAGAAGTTCTCAGATTCCGATGGGGTTGGTGACGAAAGAAATGTTTACGAGATATCCTCCATCCAAACAACATTTCCAAACAAATCTAACCCAGCAAAGATCAAAGATAGTGAGTAAACAAAATCAACATCAAGCCAAGAAGAAATTCAAATTAAGTTACAATGCAGATGTACATGATGAAAATGTAATTTGTTCTGATTATGCAAAGGGTGATAAGGTTCTTATCCCAGAAAGTGTGTCATGTAAATACACTGATCACATTCTAAATTGTCAAGTGTCAGAGATTGGCACTAAAGTAACAGAGGTGGTTTCAGAAATATCTGGTGATACTGTACATAATCAACAAAAGCTTGAACATAATGTATTGTCAAGAACTGAAAATGATTTAATCATAAATAAACATACTGGAGTAGATACAGTAAGGAATGAAACCCCAAATATACCCCCAATATCCAGTCATGAAAGGCATGTAACTGCCCCAAGTTATGTAAATACACGATCCACTGTGATTAAAAATGTTTCAAGAAATTCCCAACGTAACATTCCTATGACAGAAGAACAGAAAAAATACCAGCAGGATTTGAACCTGCGTACATTGTATGTGGCTGGTGAAGGTGATGATCTGTCAAAGTTGTTTAATCATAAACCTAGACAATTAAATAAAGAATTACTGGAAACGGCAGGAGGGCATATTGATAAAGTTTACTTAAACAAAGGCATTTTACGGATTGTAGCAAGGGATGAATCCCAAAAGAAGAAACTCTTGAAATTGCGATATCTAAACAATAAACCAGTTAGGACAAGCTTACCTTTCTTCCTGACCAAATCACAATCTGAACATAACAAACCTCTTCCTGTCCAGAATACTAATTACTTTGTAAAGGGTGTGATATATGGTCTTCTGGAGGAGCAGAGTAGTCTCAATGAAATAGCTTTTGAAATAGGTGCCCATCACATGCACAGGTTGGGTAATGCTGAACATAGCAAAACAGTCTTGGTGGCATACCCCAAAGATAATATTCTTCCCCCATTTGTTGAAGTGAGTGGAAAAAATATAGAGTGTGTCCTTTTGTGCCTAAGCCCATGCGCTGTAACAATTGTCAGCGTTTCTCACATTCTCAACATCAGTGTAAAAGTAGTGTAATATGCAGCAGATGTAGCGGAGGCCATGCTTATTCAGAATGTCTTGATAGCAACCCTCTAAAGTGTGTAAACTGTGGGCAAGGACATAGTGCTGCTTATAAACAATGCCCTCACTTTCTAAAGGTTCAAGCGGCACTTAGATTACGGGCAGAAGATAATATTCCTTTTGCTCATGCCTATAAACAAATAAATGAAACTCACAATGAAACCCAAGAACAGAGTACCATTGATTCTACATCTTCAAAGCCAACCTATGCATCTAAAGTTAAAACTGGATTAAAAGTTAAAAATAACTCTATCATTGAACCTATGAATGCTACTTCACAGATTCATGAACATATGAATACTACTTCAGAGATTCAAACACCTATTAAATCTATAAATGCTACTACAGAAATTCAAACACTTAACTTCACACATGTTCAAACAACATCAAGAGAACCTGTTAAGGAATTTTTATCCTTCAATAGTGAAGATTACAAAGTCGTTAGAAATCCTCAATTAAATAATAATAACAGTGAAAAAGACTATGATCTGATAACCATTAAAGTCACAGCTTTTATTCTTGGGGTACTGGCCACAATTGATAAAGCTCATTCTAAGAACTATGCAAAGACTTTGATTTGTGAGGCAGGATCTGAGCTCCTTTTTAATAAAGAGGTACAGTTCATATCGAAGGATCTTCCAAATTCTTCTTTTGAATAGGTTTTCTTAAATTATCTCTTTAAATTGAACTTCTTTCTGTTCTTGTATGGCCACAGTTGTTGCTCAATGGAATGCTCATGGGTTAAACGCCCATCTTCTTCAATTTAAAAATTATTTAGTGCAGGTTAAGATTCTACCAGATGTTATCTGTCTCCAAGAAACTTTCTTAAAAGAAAAAAATAAAACACCTAAATTTGATAATTATAATGTCATACGAAAGGATTTTATGCAACATACTAGGGGTGGACTGGCCATCCTTATTAAAAAAGGAATTAATTTCACTATTTTGAACTTAGATGTAATTGAGAATATTGAAATTCAAGGTATAAAAATTAAAACTGAAACTGGTTATTTGGAAATTTTAAATACTTATATTTCACCAACTAATAAAATTCTAAAAACGCAACTGGAAAAAATTTTCCCTTCTAAAAGATCTTTAATAATTGGAGATTTCAATGCTCATAATCACAGCTGGGGATGTACAACTGTAAATGAAAGGGGTAAAATTCTTGAGGAAATTCTTATTGAAAAGTAGTTGACTGTACTAAACACAGGACAACCCACACGTATACCACCTGTAAATTTTAAAAATCTCTCAGTTATAGATCTTGCAATAGTAACTAGAGAATTAGCATTAACTTGCAAACATAGTGTTAGTAACAATAATATTGGTTCTGATCACTTTTTGTCTAATATAGTAATTAATGAAGAGGCTTTGGTAGAACCAAGTAGTAGTATGCATATGTGGAATTTAAAAAAAGCTGATTGGAAAATTTATAAGGAAAGTAGTCAGAACTATATCACTGATGGTATATTGGATGACAATATAAATGATACTTTTAATAATATTGTTGAATCTCTTACATCATTAGCTAACGAGTCTTTACACTCTCGGAAAAATTTGCAAAACAATAATAACAAAAAAAGGAAATATAAACCACTACCATTTTGGAATAATAAATGTTCCGAAGTAATATATGAAAGAAACAAAGCTAGGAATAAGGCCTTAAAATCTCGAGAGTTGAAAGACTTTGTAGAATATAAACATCAAGAAGCAGTTGTTAAGAGAACTTTGAAGACAGAGGCCAAGGCTGGTTGGGAGAATTATTGCTCTGAATTAACAGATCAAACGAAACTGAGAACAGTGTGGGGTATGGCAAGACGCATGTCTGGAGTTGCCCCATATAGTTCCATGCCAACATTAATTTGTAATGATAAAACTGCAGAAACTAATGTAGAAAAGGCAACCTTGTTAGCTCAAGTTTATACCAATACTAGCAGTAGCATAAATTATGATGCTAAATTTCTAGATTATATAAAAGAAACCAAAATGATTAACCATGATTCTACTCCGTCTAAAACTTATCCAGCTTTTGAAATTGAAGCATTAAATGAAAATTTTTCATTTAAGGAATTAAAAGATGCTATTAGAAGTTCTAAGATTAATACATCTCCAGGTGATGACAAAATTCCTTATGAATTTATTAAACATTTACATAAAAATGCCCTAAAGATTCTCTTGGTATTATATAATCAAATTTGGACAGAGAATCAATTACCAGATGATTGGCATCATGCCATTATCTTGCCTATTCTAAAGCCAAATAAAAATGCAACAAGTCCTGAATCTTATAGGCCAATTTCATTAACTTCTACTATTTGCAAAATTATTGAAAAATTAATAACTAATAGATTACAATGGTTTCTTGAAAAGAATCAAATATTGTCAAAAAACCAATCTGGATTTAGAAAGAATAAAAGCACTATTGATCAGATTCTTAAATTGCAAGACAGTATTTTGAAAAAATTAAAAAATAAGGATTCTGTTTTGGCTGTTTTCATTGATTTTGAACGTGCATATGACATGTTACACATTCCTACACTACTAAAAAAATTGCAAAATATGGGAATAAATGGAAATATTTACAATTGGCTACAAAATTTTCTATCTAATAGAACTTTCCAGGTTAAAGTTGGAGCGTCCCTATCTGACAAATTTATACTCGAAAATGGGACACCTCAAGGTTCAATTATTTCTCCTTTACTCTTTTTAATTATGATTAATGACATTCCATCTGGTTTGGATAATGGTGTTGAAATGACATTGTTCGCAGATGATAGCTCCATATATGCAGGACATCGCATCATTAAACAATTAGAAATAAAGATTCAAAATTCTTTAAATGCCATTGATAAATGGTGTCATGAAAATGGTTTTAAAATATCAAGTAGTAAGACAGTAGGGGTATTATTTACTAAAAAACGTAATGTGCCAAAAATTCGCATTAAAATTGGAACCGAACTTGTCAAAATTGATAAAACAGCTAAATTCCTTGGAGTTATATTTGATAATAAGTTATCTTGGAAACCACATATAGAATATATTATAAATAAATGCAAAAAGCGTATGAACTTAATGAGAGCAATTTCAGGTTTACAATGGGGCGCTTCAAAAAAAGCACTTCTCAATATATATAGAGCCTTAATTCGATCTGTTATTGAGTATGGAGATGTAGCCTATGCTTCTGCCTCTAAACTCACTTAAATAAATTAGTATCTATTCAAACTGAAGCACTGAAACTTTGCTGTGGCGCTGCTAAAGGAACTGCCGCTGTAGCTCTTCAGAATGAATGTGGTGAACCTCCCTTGCATTTAAGAAATTTGCAGAACTCACTTAAACTAGGAGCTAAAGTCATTGGAAACCCTAATCATCCACTGAGAACAGTCTTTCAACCTCACTGGACTAATGAATTTAAAACTAGAGATAATAAGAATCTATCTACATATCAACGTACACTTGATTTCTTTTCCTCCTTTGACATTCCTTATAAGGCTCCTTCTTTTCCTTCAGATCCTCCTTGGCTCAATGAGAGCATTCATGTTGACATTGGCCTCCATAAATCAATTAGTAAAAAGGATGATAATCCTGAACTTTTAAAACTGCTTACTCGGGACTACATGAGTAAATATAATTCCTATATTCATGTATATACAGATGGTTCTAAGGCAGATAGCTTAGTTGCTGCGGCCTACACTGTACCAAGCTTAGACATAGATAAAAAGTTGCGTCTTTGTGATAATAACAGTATATATGCCGCTGAATTGACAGCCATAAAAGAAGCATTTACCTGGATTGTAGATAATGAAAGTCAGGGACTTAACCATTTCGCTATATTTTCTGATTCTTTAAGTGTGCTTACTTCTCTAAAAAAATCCTTCTCTAAGTCCAGACCCACTTTATTGCAAGAAACGATAAAAATATTTAATCAAATAAAGATGAGTGAGGTATATTTGATATGGATCCCTAGTCATGTAGGTATACTGGGTAATGAAAGAGCTGATTTATTGGCAGGGCAATCATTGGAGTTACCCATAATTAACTCAACAGATTATCTAGAATTACAAGAAGTATTTTCAATGATTAAATCGTATATAATCTCTAAATGGCAGAAGGAATATGACAGTGATATCAAGGGTCTTCAGTATAAGAGCATTTGTCCTGTAGTAGATGCAAGCAATAAATTTCTAGATTTTAGTAGAAAAAAGGAAGTGCAAATCTCCAGACTAAGATTGGGAAAGGTAAATCTTAATGAAAGACTTTTTGTAATGAAGAAGCATGAAAATGGATTATGCACTTCTTGTCAAGTCAAAGAAAATATAACTCATCTACTGTTACACTGTAACAAAGAAAATATATCGAATATATTAACAGATAAATGTAAAGTATTCAAGTTGGAATTTAATATTAGGACCTTGCTTGGTGTGGGCTGCTTGCAAAGTGAAGTCTTTAGGCTGGTCAACCTTATCGGTAAGGGAAAAGTTTTTTAGGTTGTAGTGTTTATAATGTCAGTGGACGTTGATGGTTAGTTTTGCCCTTGTGTAGACATTTTGTTGTTAGGGTGTGATATGTGAATGCGTTGTGGGTTTGTTATTTTGAAGCCATTTGTATATATTGTGCTAACATTGCTTGTTTGTAATGATTAATTACCTATGTAAACATTTATATCTAAACTTAAAATTTCATGTAAAAATAACATATATAAAAAATTTTAATAACCATTAAGGTATACTGAAGTTAAAAATTGAAAGTGAAAGATTAAGACTCTCAGGTCAAATTACAATAATCTTTTCTATTCATATCTATAACATATGATAAAGAACTGTCGTTTTCAATGTATGCCTATGCATGTATTTTATTTATGATGTGTGGTTGCATTGAATAAAAAAAAAATGTTTGAAAATTAAAATTAAAATATAAATTTCATATAATAATTTCAAGTTTTGTAAACTTCATAGCTACAGGTTTTGTAAAATTGAAACCAATGCTGTTATATAATTGAATAGCTGGATTTGGAATCTTTTGTACATTATTGCTGTTTGTCAGGAATCTTTTCATTGTACATTAAAAAAGATTTGTGTGATAATTGCTGCAAAACAGTGTAGGCCTATAATTTGTCTGAAAGACCAACCTACAGTATGCTATCTTATACAAGTAACATTGACATTAGTATCTTAACTGACTATAATATTATGCTGCTAACAATTAATATTAGTGACATTATAAAGTACTGTTTAGATGCCTTTAACTCTATCAATTTTGTTTCAATTGTACTGTACATAATATTGAATTGTCGTCAACGGCCTTTGATGTCATATGATGACGTTAAACTGTGGATTAAAAAAAAATCGCTAGATGGCCCAAGTCCGTCTTTGATTGCCATATTGGATAAATAATGCCGAAGTGAACGGCCTTTGCGGCCACAAAGATCGCGTAAAAAAATAACGAAGTCCTGTTAAACCTGCGGATTCTCCGGGTCCTGCAAGGCACACTGTAGGAGTTCGAACCTCCACCGAGGCCGTCACTGTGTAGTAATGGTATATAGCACCATTTCAAAAGAGACCCTTGAGCAAGTCTTTCACTCACAGTTGCCCAGCGCCATCAGTGACTTCGGCTATGCACATAACCGAATCAAGCACATATCGACATGCGCATACCCGGAGTTGTCTTCCATTGTAATGTTATAAAGTTAAAACTGGACCTTCTATGCACATAAGCGAATTATGAGCCTAAGTATCGTCGACTGTAATTGCTACTACTAATTTCTACTAATCGGTAATTATCTATTACTTGTCGATGGTCACTTAAGAAGTCGTTAAACGCTGGACACAATCAATTTCATTTAAACACCTTTTTAATTGCTTGTACCGACACAATAATTAGGTCAATTTCCTTCAATCGCTAGATATCGATGTCATGGATTTTTCATATTGGAAAAATTTGGTCGACGTGAACGGCGCTTGTGGCCACAAAATCGAGGATAGAATAACGAGGACCAGTTTGTTCTGTCCTGTGTGCATTTCTGAACTTTAGAAGCATGGCAATATCAAATACAGTTGCAGTGCTTTGTATCCATCCATCCATCCATCCACCCATCCATCTATTTATCCATGAAATATTTGCCAGTTGGTTCCTTCACTTACACACAGCATTCGAAGAGTTTGCTCACATATCCACCTGGACCATGGAAAATAACCTTCGCTTGAATCCATCTAAGATCCGCGAGATGGCAGTCTCACGCAGGGGCCAGGAGGTACTCCCAGCCCACAGATCAACTCAGAGGCCGAGCGGGTTAATTCTATCATCAGGTTTGATGTGATAGTAACCACCAGCATATAGCTGGTGGTTACTATCACATCAAACCTGAGCATGAAAATGCACACATCGATGGGGTCCTCTCTGTCTGTTCCTCGTCCTTGTATGCTCTTAGGGTCCTCCGTGTTCACATTGTCTCCCGTCGGAGGCCCTTCAGGAAGTAGCTAGGATCACAACGATCGCCTCTTTCATGTAAGCCTCACCGTTCTGGTGAATGGGTTACATGCTTATACAGGGTATAGGACAGAATTGAGCAACCAGGAGCTGAAGATCTAGCAAGGACGGCGGATGAATATAATAGGAGAATAATAATTTCGATCTATAGCCTACCCACAGCCTGGAGATGACTCGAGATCGAGACGAATGGTGTAGAGTCGTGGAAAAGGTAGAGCTTGGCCTGCAACGCGGAAAGTACGGGTTCGAGTCTTCCCCGAGATCGTTGCTGCGTAGGTAATGGTAAGTCTAATGATAAGTACAGATTTATATAGCGCTACTTCAAGAGACACTTGAACTAGTCCTTCAGTCACAGTTTCTCTGCGCCATCGATGATGTCGGCTATGCACAAAATCGAATTATGCACTTATGCGATGTGCATGATGCACATATCCAGAGTCATTAAAACCAAATCAATAATTCGGTTATTCAAAGCTAGTTTACAAAAGACGCAAATAGTTGCACAGCGTCTTTCAACAATTAGCCGAGCAGTCCATATAATTTCACAGAGAAAAAAACACAGCAAGTGTCCAGTGTTAATTATTAACAGGGTGTTTTATAGGGAGTTGTTTTCCATTGAAATACCCTGTATACATTAATTTAAAACGAGAGCTTTTACGCACATAAGCCAATTATGCACTTATCCATTATACACTTGAGTGCAATAATTAATGCTAACCGTTTATTATTATTATTATTATTATTATTTTTGCTAATCGGCAATTCACTTTTAACTGTCGTCGATAACTTAAGACACGTTAATAACTGGATAGAATTAATGTTATTTCGACACCTTTTTAATTACTTCTTCCGATAAAATAAATACGTTCATTTCCTTCAATCGTTTTAAGTTTGTTATTTTGAAGCCATTTGTATATATTATGGTAACATTGCTTGTTTGTAATGATTGATTACCTATATATGTAAACATTTATAACTAAACTAAGAATTTCATGTCAAAATAACATATATAATAAAATTTAATAACCATTAAACTGAAATTAAAAATTAAAAGTGAAAGATTAAGAATATCAGGTCAAATTACAATACTCTTTTCTATTCATATCTTTAACATATGATAAAGAACTGTTGTTTTCAATGTATGCCTATGCATGTATTTTAATAATGATGTCTGGTTGCATTGAATGAAAAAAAAGTTTGAAAATTAAAAATTTAAATTTCATGTCATAATTTCATGTTTTGTAAACTTCATAATTGCAGGTTTTGTAAACTTGAAACCAATGCTGTTATATCCTTGAATAGCTGGATTGAAATCTCATGTACTGTACATTATTGCTGTTTATCAGGAATCTTTTCATTTTACATCGAAAAATTTATGTGTGATAATTGGTACCAAACAGTGTATAATTTTCCTGAAAGACCGTCTTACAGTATGTTATCTGATGCAAGTAACATTGAAATTAGTATCTGAACTATAATATTATGCTACTAAACAATGAATATTAGTGACATTGTAAAGTACTGTTTAGATGCCTCTAACTCTATCAATTTTGTCTCAACTGTATTGTACATAATTTTGAATTGTCGTCAACGGCCTTTGATGTCATATGATGACGTTAAACCATGGAATAAAAAAAAAATCGCTAAATGCATCCTTCGCTTCCCGGTCGGTCGGTTTATCAGAGATTAATTTCTCGGATCTTTACTGCGGGTGGCTCGGTCGCAATATAAACGTGGAGTACAATACAACACAATACAACACAACACAATATACTGGGGCGCGGTGGTATATGGGTATGTTCGGTGCCTTGCAGCTGGAGGATTGCGGGTTCGAATCCACCTCAAAAGCCGCCGCGTAGGGACCCTGGGCAAGTCCTTCACTCGCAATTGCTCATGCGCTTCGGCGTGAAACTCCGAATCAGCGTCCGCGCAGTAGTCGGGAGCGCCTCTGAATGGGCAATCTCGTAGGGGCGCTATAACAAGTGTTCAAATACAATACAATACAATACAATCCGACATTGGGTAAATAAGGTCGACGTGAACGTCACGGTCCCTACGACCAAAAGATCGCGTATAAAATAACTAAGTCCTGTTAATCAGGTTATTCACAGGTTTCTATAAAACGGAGGGTCTAGGAAATTTCCCCCTCGACATCTTCTAACGACAATTCTTCCCGACATTTCCTCAGGGTAATTCCCCTGAACATTTCCCCTTGATCACCTCCCCACTATACCCAGCATAAATATTGTTTGGAAAACGCATTATATTGGATATTTCAATTAATTATTTATCATTTATTATTTAACCCATTAATGCGCAACTTTTTTTTCTTCAAAAATTTTATATCTATTGTATAGTTTTGCACGCATGTACACCGAAATCAGTTCAATTTCGCTAAAATTGTGTTCCGTTCCACTTGGAGCACACCTGAAAGTTACCGTCCCACTATTATAGTGGGACGCTATGCACTACAGGGTACAGGTTGTTACCATATGCTGCAATGCATTTAGTTTCTGATTAATTTATCGGAATTTGAACTCTACATACTTAATGATTGTTCAAAGACCAATAACTTTCAGTTTACGTAATGCTAGGCTTGTTGTTTGGGGTGAAATGCACCATTCAAAGCATTTATATAGCGCCCCTTCAGAACCTACTCAGAAGTGCTCCAAAGCAACGGTTGTGCAGGGACACTGAATACTTTGAACACACTCTTTTCTGTTGACGTAGCAAGACAGGCCGGTCCCGGGGACCCTAAGCCGGTACCTGGGGACCCTAGGCCGGTCCCCGTGGACCCTAGGCCGGTCCCGAGGACCCTGGGCAGGTCCCCGGGGGACCCTAGGCCGGTCTGGGGAGACTCTGGACAGGTCCCCGGAGGACCCTAGGGCGATCTCGGAGGACCCTGAGCAGGTAAACGGGGGACCCTAGGCAGGTTTCCGGAACCCCAGGCCGGTCCCGGGACCCTAGGCCGGTCCCCGGGGACCCTAGGCCGGTCCGGGAAGACTCTGGACAAGTCCCCGGAGGACTCTAGGGCGATCTCGGGGACCCTGAGCAGGTAAACGGGGGACCCTAGGCAGGTTTCCGGAACCATAGGCCGGTCCCAGGCACCCTAGGCCGGTCCAAGGGGACCCTAGGCCGGTCCCGATGGACCCTAGGCAGTTCCACCTCCAGGCGGGTCCCAAGGGACCCAAGCGGTCCCCTCTCTAGGCGGGTCCCGGGGTACCCAGGCAGGTCAACGGGGGACCCTAGGCAGGTTCACGGGGGACCCTAGGCAGGTCTCCGGGACCCTAGGCCGGTCCCGAGGACCCTAGGCCGGTCTCAGGGGACCATAGGCCGGTCCCAGGGGACCCTAGGCCGGTCCCAGGGGACCATAGGCCGGTCCCGATGAACCCTAGGCAGTTCCACCTCCAGGCGGGTCCCAAGGGACCCAAGCGGTCCCCTCTCCAGGCGGGTCCCGGGGGACCCAGGCAGGTCCCCTCCAGGGCATTCAAGGGTAAGGCCCCCACCACTGCCTACGGACGGGGTCATGGCGTGCAATTCCGCCACAATACCTTTAGACCTTATGAGCCTCAGGCCTCTACACTGCCTGGTCGCTCTGCTCGGCCGCCATAGGCCTTTTGAATGTTTCTCGCATACACAGTATAGCCTACTGCTGCTCAATCCAGTAGCTTCGCGTATGTCGCCCCTCTAGCTGGAACCATCTTCGACAGGAATTGCGTCTTGAGCTCCTCAGCCTTTCTCTTCCTCTGTTTCAGAAACGCCTGAAGACTATTCTATTTGTTGCTGACAGTACTGACTTTGGTCCGAGGGGTCTCTGAATTTCAGAGTAGCGCTATATAAATGTTCAATTACAATTACAATTACCACTAGAATACTGATACTACATAGACAAACTTCCTATTTATGAGATTTTATCATTGTAATCACTACTATGTGTGAAGTCGACTAGAGTTAGCATTCTAGAACTACACGCGCCCATTCGTGCATAGCGTCCCACTAGTGGGACGGTGTAAATATTACCTCTGGTGTAACACATCCGCACCCGAATTAATAATATTTGCATATATGGGTGACAAAATGCACAATGACTTATATTCCACATTAAAATCGAAATAAAACTCCATTATTTAAAAAACCCTGACTTTTCAGGAAGCACGAAAATAAAAAAATATAAAATATAAAAACTTCCCGTTTATCAACTTCTCGTTAAGCACCATCAAAAAAAGTATGGAATTTTCAAGATGCCGATATTGGCCCATAAGTAGGCAATTCATACCTGATAACATATATTTATTTGTTATTGTGTTAATTATTTTATATTAAACTTTTATTTTGGCGTCCCACTAGTGGGACGCTATGCATTAATGGGTTAAATCCCAACATATCATTTAAGATGCACGCATAGGAATCCTCGTTAAACCGTAATTTAGGTTGGTAAATTATAATTATGCTAACAGAAATTTGTTTGCACATATCAGGCGCTCTCGACTTCAAATGGAAGTTGGATTGATGAAAATATTTCTTTGCTTAAATAGAAGTTGGATTGACGACAGTAATCATGACTGCCTACTTACTGGGTAAGTGATCAAAGAGGGGAATGTCCGGGGAATAGTTCTAGGGGGAAATGCCCTGAAGGAAATGTCCAGATGGAAATGTCCAGATGGAAATGTCCAAATGGAAATGTCGACGTGGAGAATGTCTGGGGGAATGTTCAGAGGTAATGTCTGGATATCAACGCGGAAAGTCAATGGTAACGGCAACTTTAAATTTATATTGAGAAGTAATTCAGTCACAGTTTCTCAGCACCATTGGAGTGGTCGGTTATGCACATAACCGAAGCACGTATGCGATATGCACGATGCACATATCCGGATTTAAAAACTGTACAGAATTAATATTATTACACACCTTTTTAATTGCTTCTTCACACATCTTTTTAAATGCTTCTTCCGCCACTATATACTAATCTTTGTCGGCTGCAACGGCCTATGTTGTCATAAGCTGCCGTTAAACTGTGGAAACACACACTATATATTCGTCAATTTTTTCTACAAATAGGGCCTAGATGTATTCTGATATAGTTCTAATTATTGCGCAAAATAAGGTTTCCGCCACAAGATCGAGGATAAAATAACAAAGTCCTGTGAACGAGATGAAACCCTGCATTAATTTAAAATTAGAGCTTCTCTGCACATAGGCCAATTATGCACTTATCCATTATGCACTTAGGCGGAGTCGACTCCAATAATTAATGCTAGCTTTAATTACTAAAAGGCAATCTCTTCTTTCTGTCGTCGATTACTTAAGAAATCGTAAAACATTAGAGGGAATTAATATTATTTAGACACCTTTTTAATTGCTTTCTAAGACACAATATATTCGTCAATGTCCTTCGCTCGCTGTATTATATCCATGCATCATCATAATAAGGTCGACGTGAACGGTCCTTTGGCCACAAGATCGATGATAAAATGGCGAAATCATGTGAACCAGATTGTTCTGTCGTATGGTCATGTGCTCTTCTGAACTTTGGAAGGAGGAAATGGTTGTATTGGATTGTATTGTTCTGAATTGTATCCATGCACGCTTTCATCCCTTCACACAGCATCTATCCATCCACCCATCCATCAAATATTTGCTGGTTGGTTCCTTCCACTTAGTCCTTCGGTTCTTCTTGTGCGAGACTTATGGTGTCATTGATGATGATGATGATGATGATGATGATGATGATGATGATGATGATGACGATGATGGTGATTATGTTGACGATTGTATGTATGTATGTAAGCATGTGCTTCTTTGAACCGCCTGCAAACGCACTGAGGGAATATAATTAAATAATTACTATTATTACATCATGAAATAATGATAATGATGATGACTGGTCAGAATGCTTGCTTTGTAACGCGGAGAGTAAGAGTTCGAGCCTCCGCCGAGGCCGTCACTTTGTCTGTAGTGGTAATGGTAATTGTAATTGCGAATTTATATAGCTCCACATAACCGCATTATGCACATTTGCGATGTGCACATACTCAGCGTTGTCTTCCATTTAAATATTTTTTAAACGGGATGCGCCAGCTTCTGTGCACATAAAACAATTATGCACTTATCCGTTATGCACTTAAGTGGCGTTGACTGTAATTACTGTTATTAAAATTAATAGTACTAAATCGGCAATTCTCTTTCCCTGTCGTTGGTATCTTAGGAAATCTTCAAACACTGGATAAAATTAATAATATTTAGACACCTTTTTAATTGCTTCTTCCGACACAATATACTCGTCAATTTTCTTTAATCGCTGGGTGTAACCACATCGAGAAAAAAAGAGATACAACAAAATGAGCTTTTGAGCGTAAACGGTAAAGGAACCACAAAAAAATTCAAAGACGTCAAAGGCCATAGATGCCATAGGATATCGTTAAACAACTTAAGAAGCTGAAAATCGCTAGATCTTCTCTGACCATTTTAGTATTGGGTAAATTCGGTCGACGTGAACGGCTCTTGCGCCAAGATCGAGGATAAGACAATGATGTACTGTGAACCAGATTATTCTCAGGTAACTTTAAAGCGGAAAGTCGACCCTTCACTGAGTGAAGTTTCTAAGTGGGAGGAACCATCACTGTGTTGATTTATGTCTTCTGAAATTTGTGTTCTTGTGAATTGTTTAATCGTCATAATATATACTTGTACAGCGCAGTGCGTTTGTCAGGCGCTTCATTGAAGAATAAATATTATTATTATTATTATTATTATTATTATTTATTAGGCAATGACAATAATAATGGCACATTTATATAGTGCCACTTCCATTTAGACAGACGTAAGCAAGTCCTTAACTCACAGTTGTTCAGCGCCATCGTTGTTCTCGGCTATGCACGGAACTGAATTATGTACTTAGGCCTACACGACATTCACGATGAAGTTGTCTTCCATTGAAATATCCTATATTTAGCCTAAACGGGCGCTCTACGCGCATAGACGAATATTATTGTACACTTCTCCTTTATGCACTTAAGTTTGCGACGACAGTAATTTCTATTCCTAATTATTACTAATCGACAATTCTCATTTCCCTGTCGTCGGTCACTACAGAAG
>JACEVL010000121.1:440000-482500 GCA_020284085.1 Aporrectodea caliginosa | reverse complement strand
GTAAAACACCCTGAAAAGTGTAATTTCTTACTATTAATATAATATAGTCAATAATATATTAAAGTGATAGCAGAGAGCCAAAAACAATTGCTTTATATATGTCACAAAAACAACATAAATTATTTGTTCAAATATATTTATTTTGAATAACATAACAAAACGAAATTACACTTTTCAATTTTAATTTATTATTATTTATTACACATTAAAAGTTTATTTCATTATAAGTGGTTATTTCTAAATACTAAATAATAATTGGTGAAATTTTCAACCATAGACACAAATTACATACGATACCCGATCGTTAATATATTGTCCAGGGCTCTTCATTGGTCGACAGAGAAGCCATATACCGAGTCCTAAGTACAACGCAACAGTGCTACTATTTTTTAAGATACGTCAAATGAAAGGTGTCCTCTTATTATTACACCATACAAAATATTACGCTTTAAGTGGAAATTTTCCCCATGCATTTTACACTTTACCCCTGTTACATGCTTATAATAATAATAATAATAATAATAATAATAATAATAATAAGCCTGGAGGCCTAAGGCCTAAGGCCTAAGGCTGAACGACGAGGAGATGAGGGTGGCAGTGGGCTTGAGACTAGGGGCGGTCATCTGTGCCCCACACGCATGCGCATGTGGAACAATGGTCTCAGCCAGAGGCTCGCATGGAATGGCTTGCTCACTGGGCTTCGGCAGACAAGCAAGACATTCTACAATTAACGATATTGTGCTGCGCAGTCTCATCAGGGCAGGCATACCATCGATCAGGGAACCGGTTGGCCTTACCCGACTGGATGGGAAAAGACCGGATGGCCAAACCTTGATTCCTTGGAAAAGCGGGCGTTCTCTGATTTGGGATGTGACAATCATTGACACTTTCGCGCCATCGTACTTGGCCGAGACATCAGCAGCGGCAGGAGGAGCGGCGGAAATAGCCGCGACTAGAAAGCAATCCAAATACGCTGAGCTTCAGACGAGATACTGTTTTACCCCTATCGCGATAGAAACGATGGGGCCTATGGACCACGAAGGCCTGGCCTTCATCTTGGAACTCGGCCGACGATTGACAAGAACAACGGAAGATCTTCAAGAAACTTTCTTCCTGTTCCAAAAGATTTCAGTTACAATCCAGCGGTTTAACGCTATCGCGTGCCTGGGTTCGATGAGGCCCTAGAACCATGATTTAAGAACCATGATTTTAAGAACTCTGATTATAATAATAATAATAATAATAATAATAATAATAATAATAATAATAATAATAATAATAATAATAATAATTATTATAATAATAATAATAATATAAAAAATTAATAATAATAGTTCCTATAATAGCCCCTAAACGATCTTATTTTTGTAGCTTGGTTCCAGCCGGCTACCTCTCCACCAAGGAACCGGTCGGCCTCCTGAAAACAGATGGCAAGAGACCTGACGGTCTCACTCTCATCCCTTGGCGAGCGGGGCGGAGCCTGGTTTGGGATGTGACGGTCACAGAAGTTTTTCCACGTTAATTTTAAGGAGATTGAAAAACTGGCTCCGGTCACGAATGTGCGAAGATAGACTAACTGGTTTAGCTTTGATGACAATTCATCGAGAAATTGTTATGGATATTGACAATATCATTGATCGGTATGCGCGAAGCAGAAAGCGTTTAATGGAATTTGTTGTCTAAATTACTGTTCAACAGTAGCCTTTATGAGAATTGTACGTTGTTTTGATATTCAAAGGGTAGTTCAGTACTTCAGTTTGGTCTGAAACTAATGATTTGTTATTTTGACCAGTGCAGTATAAGTGTGTTGATGGACTAATTGTCAGACATATTGATTAAAGGTTTTTTATGTGAAATAATGTGGCTTGTTTTCAATGCACGTAATTTACTTTTGAACCGTATTATGTTCAATTTTTCATACATTTATATGATTGAATAATCCCCGAAATATATTGCCAAAAACAGGCCTCCTTTGATCTCAAATGCTGCAAAATGCGTTTGCGTCTGGGGCTCCGCCCCAGACCCCGCTGGGGGAGCTTACGACGCTCCCCAAACCCCCTAATCGTAAGGGGCTTCGCGCCTTCGGCGCGAGCAACTCTCCACTCAAGGCGAATTCGCCCCCCCAAAATAATAGCCTAGATCCGCCACTGCAGACACACTGGCCGTCTCTTACCTACCGAGTACTTCTCGGACAGCCGGGGCTGCCGCAGAGATGGCGGCTGCTCGTAAAAATGCTAAGTACACCCAGCTCGCAGCCGTCTATCGCTTTGTCCCGCTGGCCTTTGAAACCATGGGCCCGGTGAGTTCTGAAGGCTTGGACTTTATTTCATCCTTGGGACAGAACCTCAGCACGATGTCTGGAGACGCACGCGAGACCTCCTACCTATTTCAGCGCATACCTGTAATGATCCAGCGGTTCAATGCGGTGGCTTTTCGCGGTACTTTTGCCACACTGGACCTTAACGACGATTAGGTGCCGTTCCAGACGAATTTTACTGTTCTTAATTAATGTTTAAGTCCCTGAGGGATCATGTATACCTCGGGGCATAAAAAAATAATAATAATAGCAATCATAATAATAATAATTACGACAATTTATATGGCGCCGTCATACGGATATGCCGTTACAAGGGCGCCTTAAACTCGAGACGGAATTAATATTATTGAAACACCTTTTTAATTATTTTCTGAAACAATATTATGCGTCAATTTTCAACAATCCCTAGATTTTTCCTTCCCTCTTATCGGATAAATGAAGTCGACGTGAACGGTCATTTCGGCCACAAGATCGAGAATACATTATAACCAAGTCCTGTGAACCGTCTTATTCACGGGTTCCTGTAACGCGGAATTGTCTGGGACATTCCCCAGGACATTTCCCCTTGACATTAATTACTTCCCTTCATCAACTACCCAGCATAAATATTGACGAGAAAATGCAATATCTTGGCTATTTCAATTAGTTATTAATTAGTAATTTTTTAAACCATTCATTCACAGTTGTTCAGAGCCATCGATGTTGTCGGCTATGCACATAAGCGAATTATGCACTTATACGACATTCACGATGGAGTTGTAATCCAATGAAATACCCTATTATTAAGTTAAAACGCATAAACCAATTGTGCACCTCTCCGTTGTGCAATTAAGTTTGCGACGACTGCAATTTCTATTAATAATTATTACTAATCGGCAAATTTATCTCTTTCACCTGTCGTCGGAAAGTTAAAAATCCGTTCAACACTGGACAGAATTGATATTATTTATACACCTTTTTAATTGCTTCTTCCGACACAATAAACTCGTCAAATTCCTTCAATCGATAGATTCTGTTACTCTCTACGTGTCCATTGTGTAGGCCTAAATAAGGTCGACGTGAACGTTCATTGTGGCAACAAAATCTAGCATAAAATAACTAAATCCTGTGAACCAGATTGTTCTGTCGTATGGTCGTGTGCAACTCTGAAATTTGGAAAAGGACAATATCAGATACAGTTGTATTGTATTATGTTAACTTGTATGCATCCACGCCTTCATTCATTCACACAGCATTCATCTATCTACCTATTCAACTATTCATCCATCCAATATTTGCTAGTTGATATCTACCACTTAGACACAGCACTCGAAGAGTTTGCTCAAATATCCCACCTAGGCCCTGGAAATTAACCTTTGACCTTCATCTCAAGATGATGGTCTCACACAGAGGCCAGAGGGCAGGCCCACCCCAGAGTTCATCTCAGAAGTCGAGCGGGTTCATTCTATCTGTATGCTAGGGGTACTATCAGAATAAAGCATGAAGGCTCACATCAATGGAATCCTCTCTGCCCGTTCCTCGTCTTATGGTCCTCCGCTCACATGGTCTTCCGTTAAACAAGAGTCGATTGTATAAGCCTAAATGTATGGCAGCCTGTTAGGCTCCGAACCGTCCTACTGCTGCTCGTTGTACCATAGCCCTCTAGGGAGTGGAAGGGTGAATCAACCTCACGGCGCTAGCGGGTATCGACCTCGCGTCCTTCTGTTCTTCGTGCCCGTGTGCTAACATTCAACATCACAACTCAGAAGGCAGCACCACGATAGGGAACTCCGATCCCTGATTTCTAGCCCTGCAAGGAGCTGGAATAGTCCAGTCGGCGGCCAGGGAACACATGGCCCCGGTTGGTGGAGGCAAATCTCTCTCTACCCACTGAATTTCGGTCTATGCACATCCTGGACACGATTCAAGACAAAGACGAATGGTGTAGATTATTGATGGTGATGATGATATATATATATATATATATATATTCGTTTATTGAGAAAAACAATCTGACAAAAACGCAGAAATGCTGACATGAGTGATAATGGAAAATTAAAGTTCATTAGAAGATTTTAGAATAAACTAGTAAATATTTTTATATAATGATCTGGGAATAAATTGGGAGTTGTCCTTGGGTGGGAGAATACGGTTGTGTGCTCTAGGTCTTAATTGGTGAGAGGAGAGGGGTCGGAGTGGAGGTAGGAGTTGGTGAAGCACATGCTTGGGGTTGTGTATTATGGAGAAAAGGAGTTTTGCATCGGCTATATTGGCAAGTTCAGAGACTGTTGGAAAGGATTGTTCTAGGTCAGAGGTTCTTAACAGGTGTGTCGCGACACACTAGTGTGTCGCGAATCGACCGGCAGTGTGTCGCGTAAACATGGTGTGTCGTTGGTGTGTCGCGAAGAACTGGTGTGTCGCTAATTCTCACAGCATACGTCAGTGGTTCTACTTTAGCAGTTTAGCGGACGTAGGCTGTGAGAATTCGTAGCACTCTCTTTATATATTTTATTTGATCGAAATCTGTAGCGGCCATGATGTGTTTACCTTATACATAGTATAATAGGCCTACTGTTACCCAAACCCACTGCAATCTGCAGTATACACGTTTCCGAACGCGCCGATTAAAACTTTTACCAATTACCATAACATTAGAAATGGACAAATTTATCATAAGAAAACGAAAATTTAGCGAATGTAAAACTGATAACGCAGAATTAGATTTTGGTAGCAGTGAAATCATTGAAATGGAACAAACTGGTCGGAGGTGCCTCCTCAGCCTGCTCACATATAGTGCACACTGTGCACTTATAAAAACTGTGGATCCTCGTTTTAATATGATCCCAAGAAATATCCAGGAGCAAAAATCCCATTAACTGTTAGGCCAACTAAGACTTAAGTTAACGTAGAGTCGTGGAAATGACGTAAAATCGTAGAATTAGATAAGAAGAAATTAGAATTTTAGAATCATTAGAAATTAGAAAGCATTCAATGTCAACATTTTCAGTAGTTAGAAATGTTAACAATTTAAAATTTTCAATAAATAAATTGGTTTAACTGTAAAAAAATTATTTTAACGATATTCGCATAATATTATTGCATGGTGTGTCGCCAAATTTATTGTCAAGTTTAGGTGTGTCGTGTGCCAAAAAAGGTTAAGAACCTCTGTTCTAGGTAACCTAAGCGTTTGGCTCTTTTTAGGACTTTTCCAGGCGATGGTGATGATGACGTTGTTGTTGTTGTTGATAATGATGATAATGATGATGATTGGTTAGAGCGCTCGGCCTGTAGCGCGGTGAGTACGGGTTTGAGTCTCCACCGAGACCGTAACTGTTTAGGTAATGGTAAGGGTAATAGCAAATTTATATAGCGCCACTTCTAGATAGACTTGAGCGAGTCCTTCACTCACAGTTGCTCAGCGCCTTCGATGTAGTCAGCTATGCACATAACCGAATTGTGCACATATGCATTTAAGTGGCGTTGACTTTAATTACTTTTGCTAATTATTACTGAACTTGCAATTCTTTAATCTCTGTCTTCGGTAACTTAAGATGTCGTTAAAAAATACTGGACAGAATTAATTTTAGACACCTTTTTCATTACTTCTCTCTATGCAATATATTTGTCATATATTTGTCAATTTGCTTCAATCGGTAGGTTCTTGTGAAGAAATGATTGGGTTAATAAGGTCGACGTGAACGGCCATAATAAGATCGAGGATAAATATCTACAACCTCAGATCCAGGTTGTTCTGTCGTATGTTCGTGTGCACTTCTGAACGTTGCAAGGAGGACAATATCAGAAACAGTTGTATTGTATCGTATCCATCAACGCTTTCATCCATTAACACAGCATCTATGCAACCACCCATCCATTCATCCATCCAATTGTTGCTAGTTGGTTCCTCCCACTTAGACACAACAGTCGAAGAGTTTGCTCACATATCCGAAAATGTAGAGTCGTGGAGACGGCCACGCTCCGTAGAAGAACACTCCACTGATGATGACGATGTTGTTGTTTATGATGATGATAATAATGATAATGGTCAATTGGTCATGATTGGTTAGACCGTCACTGTGTAGAAAATGGTAATGGTAAATGAAAATTTATATAGCGCCACTTCAAGAGAGCCTTGAGCAAGTCTTTCACTCACAGATGCTCAGCACCATCGATGTAGTCGACTATGCACATAACTTATCCGTTATGCACTTAAGTGGCGTCGACTGTAATTACTATTACGAATAATATTACTAATCGATAAAGTCTCTTTTCCCTGTCGTCGATCACTTAAGACATCGTTAAACACTGGACAGAATTAATACCATTTAGACACCTTTTTATTGCTTCTTGCCACACAATATGTTCGTCAATTTCAGTCAATAGCTAGTAATATGCCAAAACTAATCTTTGTCGGCGGCAACGGCCTATGTTGTCATAAGCTGCCGTTAAACTGTGGACACACACAATAGCTAGTTTTCTCGTTCAAATGCCGAGAGCATTGGGTAAATAAGGTCGACGTGAACGGCCCAGTTGAGGATAAATGAGTAGATTGTGTGAACCAGATTGTTAATAATAATAATAATAATAATAATAGATGATTAGTCCACGAAGAAATACAGACAAGCTAACAAGCAGACAGACATACAGGTACTGTGGCAACACTTTTCGATATAGCAATTAATTAACAGAACAGGGTGCAACATTATGGCGCGCTTTACAGGAGAGCCGCCTGTACGCAGCTGAAGGTAGTGCTGCGACTTCGAAGAATTGGAGGTGCGACTGAATTGAGGAGTGATCGGACTTGGTTGATTATGTCTTGCTCCAGTGATTCTGATCTGGTTTCTTCACAAGTTGGACTAATACTCTTTATGGGTTGGTGGTCTTCGCTTGTGTACAATTCGACTTAAGTTGCAGATATACACGTTGAAAGGACGGAAGCAAGAAGTTAAGTTGGAAAGGAAGTTAGGAAAGGCTTAGAAAAGAAGCAAAGAGGATAAAGATGAAGCGTTTAGTTTATCCCGTTCCTCCAGTTCCTTCTACGAAAGCAACCGTTCCCAAGTCTTCGACTGCAGTAAGTAATTGTAATGTCTACATTTCTATAGCGCTCAAGTAGGCGAAGTCCCCGGAACCAGCTCATTCACAGGCGCTCAGTCAAAACAGAATGAATAGGCTGGTAAGGTAACATCAAAAGGGGTCAGTCAGACGGTGTTTGGAATTGAAGCGGTGAGAGAGGCAAGGGGAAGAGGTGGAATCATGATAGGATACGCGGTAGTGGAGTGTTTTCAGTTTGTGGCGAAAGACCTGTGGAGAGATAGCAATAGGTGAGGTTTTGATGTATTCGTATTATATTTGTCGTAATACTGGCGGGGGTTTATTCCACAGGGGTTTAACGGATATTGGTCTCCAATTCAGTCGGATCTTGTGCTAACGGCAACAACGACAGCACAGTACAGTCCAGGGTTCGATTCATGACGTCCTTTTCAGACTCCCGCGTGGCCCGAGGGGTTGAGGGAATATCGGGCCTTAGACCACTAATTGTCTGGATCTAGTTCACCCTGAATGGTGTGCTTTAGGTCGGGCTGTAGTGGCTGGCAGCAGTGTATGGCTGTACAGTAGGTGCTGTAGGCAACACCAGTGGGTAAGTTGTGGAGGTTGGAGGAATTAAACCATTGACATTGAGGTTGAGAGTCCAGAGCCCTAACCACTAGATATTTTGTTAGATCTCGACGTAATTGTTAAGCATCTTTTAAAAGTAACGAACGATCGTCTTCGGAAGAAGACCGTTTGCAATACGAAGAATTAATTTCTTAGACTACTGTACTACTATTCGTGGTTTGATCCGCTGTAACCAGGAATATTATGGCAGTGTTTCTTGAGGAGACAGAGTCCGTTATTTTTCAGTTTATAGGGAACTGTTCTCTCGGAATAGAGCATTTCCGAGAGTAATCATCATTTTAATAAGTAACTTCTATTGCGCCGGTATCTAATGCACAAGGCATTAACCGATGGCACACCAAAACCAAGCCATAATCAGGTCAATATCCAGAAGATTAGTCCGCTAAGACATGCATCCTTTGGAGAATGAGCAATTTGAAAAAGATAGATCTGAAGCTGAGAACGAAGGAAAGACACGAGCGATTGAATAGTACGGACATATAACGTAGAGAGTTCCATATGGAGTTACTAGCAACCATGACTGAACTCCGACCATCAGCAAGAAGCAACATCCTTTACAGAAAACGTTTGTGAGTTTCCAGTAGAAATCTAGTAGATGAATGAAAATGCCACCTGAATAAGGACCTCTGTTTATTTTCTGATTGCAGCGTTCGATGAATACGGAATTCTATCGAGGAATTGAAGTCGTCGTTCGTACTGTAGAACAACACGTCAACTGTAAGTCTCTGTTTTTAATCAACCTGTCCGATTCATTCACGGTTTTTCCTTAATTTACGTTTAAAATAATTGCCTTATTCTCTTTGTAATCTTAATCTTAAACTCTACTTTAAAGCTAGGCGCAGGGCACCCGTTTATTCACGAGCGCTGCTTTGTCCCTGAAATGTTAAGGGAAGAGGCGACTCCGAATTCCAGAGAGACCAGGTAGAGAGAGGAGGTCGACGGAAGAGCGAGAGAGATGGGAGAGAGACATACAGACAGACAGACAGAGACAGAGAACTAGGAGAGAGAGATCAAAGATAGGATATCGAGAGAGATGGGAGAGACAGATAGACAGACAGAGACAGAGAAATAGGAGAGAGAGATCAAAGATATATGATATCGAGAGAGATAGGAGAGACAGATAGACAGACAGACAGAGACAGAGAAATAGGAGAGAGAGATCAAAGATAGGATATCGAGAGAGATGGGAGAGACAGATAGACAGACAGACAGAGACAGAGAAATAGGAGAGAGAGATCAAAGATAGGATATCGAGAGAGATGGGAGAGACAGATAGACAGACACACAGAGACAGAGAAATAGGAGAGAGAGATCAAAGATAGGATATCGAGAGAGATAGGAGAGACAGATGGACAGACAGACAGAGACAGAGAAATAGGAGAGAGAGATCAAAGATATATGATATCGAGAGAGATAGGAGAGACAGATAGACAGACAGACAGAGACAGAGAAATAGGAGAGAGAGATCAAAGATAGGATATCGAGAGAGATAGAGAGACAGATAGACAGACAGACAGAGACAGAGAAATAGGAGAGAGAGAGAAAGATAGGATATCGAGAGAGATAGGAGAGACAGATGGACAGACAGACAGAGACAGAGAAATAGGAGAGAGAGATCAAAGATATATGATATCGAGAGAGATAGGAGAGACAGATAGACAGACAGACAGAGACAGAGAAATAGGAGAGAGAGATCAGATATCGAGAGAGAGAGAGACAGATAGACAGACAGACAGAGACAGAGAAATAGGAGAGAGAGATCAAAGATAGATGGACAGGAGAGACAGATGGACAAAGAGACAGATGGACATAGGAGAGACAGATGGACAAAGAGAGATGGGAGATGGACAGAAGACAGAGACAGATGGATAAGAGAGAGATCAAAGATAGGATATCAGAGAGATAGGAGAGACAGATAGACAGACAGACAGAGACAGAGAAATAGGACAGAGAGACAGATAGGATATCGAGAGAGATGGAGACAGAGAGACAGATGGACAAAGAGACAGATGGACAGAGAGACAAAGATGGACATCGAGAGAGATGGGAGAGACAGATGGACAAAGAGACAGAGACAGAGAAATAGGAGAGAGAGATCAAAGATAGGATATCGAGAGATGATAAAGAGACAGATGGACAGACAGACAGAGACAGAGAAATAGGAGAGAGAGATCAAAGATAGGATATCGAGAGAGATGGACAGAGACAGATGGACAGACAGACAGAGACAGAGAAATAGGACAAAGAGACAAAGGATAGGAGACAGATGGACAGGAGAGACAGATGGACAGACAGACAGAGACAGAGAAATAGGAGAGAGAGATCAAAGATAGGATATCGAGAGAGATGGACAGAGACAGATGGACAGACAGACAGAGACAGAGAAATAGGAGAGAGAGATCAAAGATAGAGAGAAAGAGACAGATGGACAAAGAGACAGATGGACAAATAGACAGAGAGACAAAGAGACATATCGGAGAGATGGAGAGAGATGGACAAAGACAGAGATGGAGAAATAGAGAGAGAGATCAAAGATAGGATATCGAGAGAGATAGGAGAGACAGATGGACAGACAGACAGAGACAGAGAAATAGGAGAGAGAGATCAAAGATAGGATATCGAGAGAGATAGGAGAGACAGATAGACAGACAGACAGAGACAGAGAAATAGGAGAGAGAGATCAAAGATAGGATATCGAGAGAGATGGGAGAGACAGATGGACAGACAGACAGAGACAGAGAAATAGGAGAGAGAGATCAAAGATATATGATATCGAGAGAGATAGGAGAGACAGACAGATGGACAGACAGACAGAGACAGAGAAATAGGAGAGAGAGATCAAAGATAGGATATCGAGAGAGATAGGAGAGACAGATAGACAGACACACAGAGACAGAGAAGATAGGAGAGAGAGATCAAAGATAGGATATCGAGAGAGATGGGAGAGACAGATGGACAGACAGACAGAGACAGAGAAATAGGAGAGAGAGATCAAAGATAGGATATCGAGAGAGATAGGAGAGACAGATGGACAGACAGACAGAGACAGAGAAATAGGAGAGAGAGATCAAAGATAGGATATCGAGAGAGATAGGAGAGACAGATGGACAGACAGACAGAGACAGAGAAATAGGAGAGAGAGATCAAAGATAGGATATCGGGAGAGATGGGAGAGACAGATAGACAGAGGCAAAGCGATATAGGAGAGAGAGATCAAAGATAGGATAGAGAGAGACAGAGAGACAGAGACCCATAGAGATTGTAGTTCCTGGTCAAGGAACTTCACTCTTGCTCCTCCTAGAACAGGCTGCCTAAAACCTGCGACATGAACCCCACAGCCTCTCTCTGCCTCTTTCCACAAACGCTTGAAGACCTTTCTGTTCGATCGTAGTTTCATCTGTGTTAGGTCGGGAGCGCCACTGATGAGTCTCTCTCTTTAAGTGGCGCTATATAAGTTTGCAGTTATTATTACCATTGCTATTATGTTTTTGTTTCAGCGCACGTGGACGATGAGAAAGAATGGACGCCATCGTCGTCATCTGAGACGATTGTGAAGACATGGAATACGAGATGGCCTTTTTCTACGAAGGTAAATCCCTTTCTCCATAATCTGGAATTAAGTCTCTATCTCTGTCTTTCTGTCTGTCTCTGTCTCTGTCTCTGTCTCTGTCTCTGTCTCTGTCTCTGTCTCTGTCTCTGTCTCTGTCTCTGTCTCTGTCTCCTGTCTGTCTCTTTCTGTCTCTATCTCTCTGTCTCCCTCTGTCTATCTGTCACAGTCTCTGCCTCTGTCGCTGCTTCTCTGTCTCTGTCTTTATGTCTTTGTCTCTGTCTCTCTATCTCTGTCTATGTCTATCTGTCTGTCTGTCTCTCTGTCCCTTCTGTCTCTTCTGCCCAGAAGGCGAGTTGAACCTCCGACCTCTCGGTTAACGGCCCATTTTGCTAACCATTAGACAATCGCGCACCCCTGTGAATACTACGTAATGTTAAAGATAACCTTGTTTTCATCTTAAAAATCGCTTCCAACAGTTATTTCTTTGCACATTATAACGTTCTCCTTAAATTCTGTGAATTAGCACGAGAAAAGAATTTAGTTTAAAACGCTGAAAATATATAACACCCTGACACCCATAGTGACGCCGCGGATAACTAGTAGTTAGTAACTAAAGAAGTTAAAGGTGCCCATCACTGGTTAGATAGACCATCCTACTGAGATCTTCCTCGTACTGTACCAATCTGTTTGTTCTTGTTCGACGTAGGACTCGTCAACAAAGCTCCACGTGAAAGAGTGAGTTAGAAAACCTTGCTCAACTTTAACGATTCTAGTTACTTGATATTATTTTAGTACAGGCACTGTTATGCTTTACTGTTGTTTGTTTTAACGATGGTGGACTGGCCTGGTTTTTTTTATCGAAGGTGCTTAATCATGCTTTGATAAAGGTCTCGCAATAGCTTTTTTTAGTAAAGGCTGCGATTCTGCTTTTCTAATCTCGTAGCAGTCGTAGCTTGTATGAACTGTTGGCGCCTTCATTTTCTTAGCCTCGGCCAGTTGAGAGACGCTGGCAGGTCCAGTAAAAGTAGGCAAAACGAGACTGGGTTAGTGGTTAAATTCATTAATTAATTCATTCATTCCGAGAATTTATATAGCGCCTCTTCAAGAGACCTACTCAGAGGCGCTCCCAGCCCAATTTCAACCGCTTCCCGCCGGATCTGATCGCGCGGATCTTCCTAAGGCAACACATATCGAGAGCGTCGAGTTTATTAAGGTTTCTGTGGTGGAACAATGTAAATGTGTAACTATAATTACGTTGCTGTAAGTTTCAGAGCTAAGACGACGACTGTAGAAAGTCGGATAGCACCATATCTTCACACGGTTCAATCATCCGTCGTTCTGAGCTCCTCTGAGGAAATGGTGAAGCTGGCAGACCTGCCTGGCTATGTTGCAGGCGCTCGAAGAGTCCTACTCCAGGCCATCAGTGGTAAGACATGAGACCATGAAGGTTAGACCTACGAGCACAGTCAGTCATTCATGTGGCTATTCATGTGGCTAAGCAAAATCGTTAATGTGGCTATTCACGATCATTCATGTGGGGCTATCACACCAAGAAACACAAACTCATACCAGTAGTTTTTTATCTAATCGATTTTTGTCGTAATAGGAATTGGGATTAGTCAATTACTGTTGGTTGAATCCTACTAAAGAGAAGGGAATAAATCACACCAATTTCTTGCTCACGAGAAGTAATTGATGCTCATAATTATATGCTACTCATGTTAAGAAAGAGACAAATAATAACTGTCTCTGCATCTAACAGATAGGTACATGTATACGTCCATACATGCATAGTCTATCTATACGTAGGCCTACTTGGAGCTCTAAACAGATACGAAATGAGACGAATATAAAATTCAATATATGCATCCATCAATCCATGCTTACATGTATGCATGCATACGTCTGTACATCCCTCCATACATGTGTACAACAGTGTATATACGTATAAAATTATGGTTATCTATGTAGTGTCTTTTAGCAATCTCTAGAGGGTGCTAAAAATGCGTATGTTCTTTGTGTAGATTCAAATCAACTGTCGCAGACGGAACTTCGTGAAGTTAGTCACTGTATCATAAAGAGAGCTTGCGAGGACCATGCATACTACGACGTTGCTGCCTTGTTGTGTGGGCACATATGCAAGGTAATCTTAACATTTTACGCGTTACAGTAAACTGCTTATTTGGTCTAAGTCACTTGTTATAAGTTCCATCTTTTTCTCAAGGCTCATCCTCCATTGGTTGTCTTTCTATCTCGGGGACCTCACTGATCTCAGCTGGTTCTGCCCGATGGGTGATGCTTTTGAAGTACAGTGTTGCTTAGAAGTAACAGTCGATTGAGGCTTTGTACATTATGATAACGACTCTATAGGAATATCCGCATTCGATTGTCTTGTGTAAAATTCTCTGTAAGTTTGCAATTCCGTCAAGCATGGAGCATTGTCCACTTTACTTGACGTATTGACGTATAATTATTGACTTTTATAAAGAGCATTTTACGAATCCTTCAAAAGCAGTTTTGAAGTGGCTGTATTGTAACATATTGCACAGAAAGAAGAGGAGAATAACAGGTGGAGCGCAGTACCTGAAACACGATTCGTTCGTGAGATCCTCGCAGCCTTCAACCAGCAAATGTCAGTGGCCTTCGAGAGGCGCAGGACAGAAAGTAGCATCTGGATCAACTGCTGTTTCTTCCTGGCTGGTCTCTACCGCCAAGTAAAGGTCCTTGGAGAAAGAATGCTCGAACTCGAATGCGCACTCTTCGAAATTCTAGGAGGCCTTACCCATCCACCTGCCGTTGAGAATCCAGCTGAGGTCTGTCAATATATCTGCTGTCTGCAATTAATAATTATTATTTCTGTATTCATTTTTCTACCAGTGACATTATAACCTAGGGTCAATTCTTTTTACATGCGAATGTCTTATAATTTTGCATTGTTCTACCTGTGAGTATTACCCTACTTTGCCTCAACTTCACATAAAACTCGTCTTCTGTTTCAGTTTGCTGACTCCCTCTAGCTTCACTTCTTGTTTCACTTACTTCGGATTTCAACCTGGCTTCTCTAATGGCGCTCGCGAATAAGCTGGTGCCCTGCGCTTGGCTTTTGATGGGGTCTTTACAAGTTTGGAGATTACGATTACGATTAAGATGGAAGATTAGGACTTTGACTAGGGTTTCACTTGAAAGGACCATCGACTGATGTTGTGCATTATGAAACGGCGCTATAGAAGTTGTATAGATTAGATTACATTAAATGTGACCATCTGACTACCTTATGTTACCTCGTTTATCAATGACTTTTACCTTTACCTATGGTTATCATGCTTCAAATACTATACAGTTAAATCTCTTTTTTTATTTTTCATACCTAACTGTTGGCTACGATGCGGTTTGTCACCTGGTGAGTCAATAAAACGAATATCATCATCATCATATTACCTGTGATTTTCTTACGGTATTTTACCTGTGGGTGTAATACCTCGTACTGCCTTCTTATACCTTCGTTTTACCTGTGCAGGTGAACTCACTGGCAATGGTCTACAGGCAGTGTGGCCAGGATCTTTGTGCGTCGGAACCAGACAAATTCAATAGATTTGTCTGCAAGCTAGTGGATGTCCTGATAAAAGGAACTGGAGTGGACGGAAACCCGGTATTACTGATGCTGGTCGTTCTGTATCGCTGCAATTGGACGTTCAACGATATGGCGAAGGAATGCTATGGCCCCCACTGAAAGGGTTGGTTTGTCTCTTTCGTTTTGTAAAGACACGCTCGTGCATTCGCTCATTACAAGATTATATAGACCACCTACCTCTCCTAGATAGCTACAAAACTTAGAGGCACTCGTTGCCCAGTTCGGACAAGAGGAAACGGTGTTGGTGAAGGTGCATGTGGACCTGAACTTAAATAAAACCAGTTATATTCTGTCTCGTTCGCAGCGTAATTTTGTTCATTGCCTAATTTAAAACCTGACATTGATGACAAGGAAATTGTGCAGGCAGCATCATCCGAGTTCCTTGGCTCATATATTATAGACCATAATTAAACACAGGGTGAGCATATTGCACACATATCTAGGAAAATTACAAAAATACTAGAATGAATTAATAGAAGATATGTGGACACAGTGCTGAGAATGAGCCAACACGTGGAGCATCATCCAGTTTAGTTGACTAGCGATGAAGTCGTCTTGTGAATGACGCCTGTAGGATTGTTCGGGATTTGAACTGGCAACCGATGCTGAATATTTATCTGCTGAACTAGTTCACACCTGGAGTTACATCCATAATCCTCTCTTTATGGGTGCTAGAGTAAGATTAATGCTTCTGGGTGTAACCGAATAGGTCGTTAACGGAAATAAGTTTTTTGTGTAACACGAAGTCATCGGAAGAAACAAGTCTTGGCAAATCGTCTCTCGTGTTGTGTTCTGTAGAACGCGTTCAGCAGATCCAGGGACTTCTGGAAGAGTTTAGGCCTATCCGTGAATAAGCTGGTGCCCTGCGCTTGGCTTTCGATTGGCGCTTTAGAAGTTTGGAGATTACGATTACGATTGCGATCCGATAATTGAACAAGGACTCGCGAATTTCAACAATGAAAGAGACGTGAACGTCGTTAGGCAGAAGATTGTCTTAAAAGCTGCTTGTTTTGTTTGTAGTGTTCTAACTGAACTTAGAAACTGAAGTCTAATTGAGAGATCAATCTGGGCCGATCGCTTAAGAATACACTGTTGTAAATACTTGAGCTAATTTCCTGTTTTTCTACTGGACAAATTATACAGATTGTCACGGATGAATTCATTATCAACCGATCTTCTATGTGTAACCTCATTTGTTTCCTCTGAGTTCATTTCTTGTGGCTGTAACTTTGTCTTCATATTCAACTGTTTTATTGTTCTGGATCTATGGATCAATAAAATGATTTTGATCGATTGACTGATTGATTATTCACGATTTTGTGTGTGTCGGGGATCGATTGTTTAACATTGGGATTCAGACAGTTAATTGTTTTGTTGTTTGAACTGTGAACTCAATAGTTCAATGTTTTGCATAGTATTTCTTTGCACTGGTTTTCAGTTGCTGCTTTCAGAAAATCGAACAATGATCTCTCCTGCCATGGCCATCTACATAAATGTCTGATTACCCTTGCCTGTACGTCGTGCTGAGTGGGCAAGTGCACAGTATAATGAACATGAAACTGCGTTTCGAGACGGTCATTGTGTATGTAAGTGTCTTGAGAAAGTCCTTTGTGCTCATATGCTTGACTTCATTGTCGGCACGAAGGGTGCTGTAATAATAGAGCTACGCTTGTAATAATAAAAATACAGGTGTGTTGTGAACACTGTCATAACTGTCTGGAGAATTCCTTTAGATAACTGTGTTGTGCTTATTGTGCACTTTAATTAAAACTTTGTAACTTTAACCGTTTCAATGTGGACTGTAATGTTTGATGAACATTTTCAGAATGTTTTTGTAATGTAATGTAATGTAATTCAACATTTATATAGCGCCCCTTCCAGACATCTACTCAGAGGCACTCTCTGCGCTAGCCTAGTATGATGTTAAATATTATTACGAACGAATATATAGGCTTATATTACTTCCTTTAGCAAAACTGTTTCCGCTAGGGCACATTTGCAAGTTGGCATTAGGAAACGTAAGTTAGCATTAGAAACGCACGAGTTGCATCAGAAACAAGATAGCAATTTCTTACCTGCAATATATTCAAAAGACACAAAACAGCTTCCTTTAAACAGTCCTTTAATATCAATTAAAGAAGCCAGATGCAACCATGCCTGTGTAAGTCCGTACGATGCCAACGAGCACTAAAGTAAGCCTTCAACAGAATGCTTCGCGTGGAAAAGCCCGTGCTTCAAAATGTCCACGGATGTGCCTTTAGTTCTGTGAAGTCGTGCCTTTACTTCTCAAAGACGTGCGTTCAAAAAGATGATAATTAAAAATTGTGCGGTGAAAAACTGCAGCCTGTTACATCGAGAAAACATTTTGAGAACCACAAAAATTTCACATTTTGTGTTGACTTCCGCACAAGTAAAGGCTCCAGAAATGGAACTGCTTTGGCTGAAGGCTCCTAGGTTCAAATCTCTGTCAAACTCCACCGTACTTAGTATAATAATTAATACAATACAATATAACTGTAATTTGATGCCATCTTGCTACACATACGTTCAGAAGTGCACAGAACGCAACCTTTTAAGATAATTTTCAGTTAGAACTGTTTTTGGTAATGCTCTGAAACTTTTCGGGGCCAAGCCAGTAAGACGGTAACTAAGACCGTGGAGGTTTTTAATCAGGATAAGACATTTTAGAGAAGTGAAGCATCCGACCTAGTTTCTGGCCCATTTAACAATGGACGCCTGTATAATCTTCGTCTTTAATTGTGATGAAACATTTAGCAGCCAACATCGCAGTTTTTACATGGTTGGTAGAAAAGCCAGCGATTGGTTGACAACTTGCTACATCAGCCAATCAGATAGCTAGACTGATCTAAGGCAGATTTAAACTAACCAATGGCAGCACTAGTTGCCAAATAACAGCAACTATGACATACGCTATCAGTTGCTGCGTTATAAATGTAGTTCTCCAATTGGCTGAATGGAAGGCATTATCGCGAAACTGTTTTCGTTTTACTTTTACATTACCATTGTTAATATTGGATTGCATGAAGATTACAAAACTAGGTCACTAGCAAACTGAAAAGTTGGTCGCCTTGACGATGATTGGTCGGCACGAGGTAGAACAGAACTGCTATTCGTTCAGATTAATTGGAACAGTTGGTGTGATATGATTGGCATTCCTATAAATAGACCAGCGTGCAATGCGCAGGTCGCGACCCAGTTTACTCGTCTTTGATTGGATGACCTATGTATTACCTATTGGTATCGTTCACTTGGATTCAAAAGCAACGAAAGTGACCCGAAGTAAAAAATCACAAAATAAGAATGGTAGTACATGGCATTTGGATTCGCTTACACAATTACACACATCCAGTGGCTTTACGTGCATAGTTTGTGCTTCGAAAAAAAAACCGCAAATCGCATATAATTATTATAACCAAGATATTTACAAAGCTCATACAAAAAACAGCGTCATTATACAAACTGAAGCACTTATTCAAGACAAACATTCCATCTGCAATATGCTGATCATGCTCGCACATAATATTATACTCGTCTATGTTTTACTCGTATAAACTTATATAAACTTGTTATGAACTTATCAAAAACATTACTAACTTATCAACTGTTCAAAACAATCTGCTATCAAATTATTATTAGGGCCTATATTATGAGGCGGAGGCGAAGCAACAACACCAGGAGAAGGAGTTTTCCTGAAAACAGCAGTGGGTATGACGTATATTCTAGTCTAATCTAATGACTTATATAGCGCCGTTATCATGATGTCAAGGACAGCAGTCGATTATCGATTCAAGTAAAATCATATTCAAAAATCTTAATCCACTGGAGAAGCCATTTCGAAAGTAGAAGCAGGCTGTGGTAGGTAGAAGCGGGCTATTGGCGACTCTATTTCCTTGACCTCGGCGTTTGATGGTAGATGGTCTGTCCTTTTTCTTGCCGCCTGGTCTTGCCATCGACAATGTCCAACAGGTGTCCTTATGTCATCGTTGATTGCAACATTATGGCAATGGTGATCTTGAAATATCTCTCTGTGGAGGTGTGCAGCTGAACTCCAGACCTTTGGGTGCACAGTCCGGGACGTTAACTTCTAGACTATCGCGCCACTTAATATCATTTCTTTATATACAGATCGGTTAGCTAAAGGTTATTTACATAGGATATTTTCACAATAATTATTGTAAAACACGAAAAATTCTACATGTAAACAGCAGACCATTCTCGTATTACACGGAGGCAGTGGGGACTCGTCCGGGATGACATTTATAAATTCTCAGATACGACTTGAAACAGTTAAGGTTCCTTCAAATGTAAACCGCTTATTACTTATTCACTTAATACTTTCAACTAAATTAATATATTATTTATTTATGAGATGAATTAAGTTTGAAAAGTTCTGACGATGAAGCTGCCTTAGATAACAACAACCACGCGATCCTTTCACGAGGCCACATTGCCGAGTAGAGAATCACCCACGAGAATAAAAAAGAATTAGTTGTCAACATACCATTGAGGAATAGAGCACGTTAGGTGCACAATGTTCAACTAGGCCTATATATTAATTAATACATATACGCATACATTATTATACACAAATTTATATATTAATATGTGCATAAATATACTACACATTCAGTAATATACACATATAAATTAATACGTGCATACGGTGTCCAGAAAAATGGTACCCAAGATACACATGTAAATGCAATAATTATTGTTGAAGTCTAATTTTTAAACATTGTTTATTAAATTAATACAATCATGTGAAATATGTATGACGGAGGAGCCAGCAATATTTTGGTTTATATTGAGGATATGCCTCGTAGGACCAGACAGCTGCACAGAATTATTATGGATAATTGTTGTTATTATTCTTAATAATTAGTAGTTTATATCACGCCCGTGTCTAATGCGCAAGGCATCAACCGGTGGCGCAACAAAACCAAGCCGTAAGCAGGTCAACATCAAGAAGATCAGTTTGCTAAGACAGATAGACAGCTTATGGTGGATAAACAATTTTTCAAAGTAAGTCTTAAGTTGAGAACGAAATGATATAATATAAGCTACTGAGCAGATGGGATAGATACAGGAGGATAGTTTCAAAATCTATGTCCAGCAATCGAAAAAGCTCGTTCACCAAGAACAGTTCAAATAAAAACAACACCAGGCAAAATTGCTAAGTTGGAGTTAGAGAAATCACCTTAACAGTAAATAAGTAGGATGAGAGACTCTTTACTTCAATTTAAATTTTATAACTTTTCCCCTTCAACTGTTTCCTTGAGCATGTTCAAAGGTCTCTTTATCTGGAGTGAGTGTACATCCATAATATTATATGCATATTTGCATATTATGCACATATTTATATCAACAAATACTTATATATGAATATTCACATACAGGTGGACGTGTATATTGATATATATATAGTCTCAGATTATACGCATGCGGTAAACAAAAACATTGATGAACAAACATTATTACTTTCGTTGAGTGTCCTTTTTATTGCACTTAATGACCCTCGTCTGCTATAGGGGGTTAAAGCACATTCGCTGCTAGGGGGTTAAGCAAAACTGGAGCTACAGACGATCTACTTCAACGGTTTTTACGCCCCATGCACTGTGTTCGATCCAGGCGACCCCGATCAGAGTTCATCGTGATGAGGTCACGTGAGTTCAACGTCGAGAGGTCAGAGGTCAAGGTCGTTAAGGCGCAGGTCATCTACAGGGTCGTCTCCAAGGCAACGTACCGACGGACCCGGATCGAGCTGTCGCAGACGCGGATCTAAATGTGGTGGGTTTGGTTCCTTATCCGAACGTAGAAATTATCACAGAACCTGAAAATGCAAATCCAGTGACGTGTGTAGACCATGGTTTGTATTGTAACATAAAATCAAGTACAAATATTTCTACGATTAAAATGCAGGTCAGGTAGTTGAAGTGGATGGTTTCTGATTCAGGAATATCGTATCAGAATGGATGAATGGGTGGATTGATGGATGGATGATGGATGGATGGATGGATGGATGGATGGATGGATGGATGGATGGATGGATGGATGGATGGATGGATGGACGGACGGACGGACGGACGGACGGACGGACGGACGGATAGATGGATGTTTTGATGGACGGAAGGACAGATGGATGGATGGATAGACAGATAGCTGGATGAATTTATAGCTAGATGGATGGGCTTATGTGTGGATGGGTGGATGAATGGATGGATGAACGGATTGATTGATGGATGGATAGCTGATTGAACGACTGAAGGAAAACGGAAATAGAAAAATGATCAAGTGGTGGAGTAAACAAATGAATAGAACGACTTAAAGAACGACGGAATGGACTAATCGAATACTGAACGAATGAAGGAAGTCCTACACCGTTTCCACTGAGCTCTCCGTGGATGATTTTCGCGCCATCATTCCATCCGTATCAGACGAGACTAATGGCGCTCGACCGAACGACTTTGACGACAGAGGTCGTGCTGCTGTCGCCCTCTATCTCCTGATTGCTCTTCTCACAAGACCTGACGGAATCGTTCTTCGACGACGTCAGGCGCTGATGGTGACAGTGGAACATTTCGAAGAAGGACTTCTGCGATGAGAAAAGAAGGATGGAATAAAATGGAGGATCGAAAGAGTGATTGAAAATGAATGGACGAATAAATGAATGAACGAATGAATGAATATATTATCAAATGAATGGTCGAAAGAATGATTTAAATGAATCAGCTAATGAGTGAATGAAAGAATGAAGAAACTAAAGAACAGATGAACAAAAGAGCGAATGAACAAATGAATGAATGAATGAACAAACGAATGAATGAGTGATTGAACAAATGAACAAATGAACGAAAGAACGAATGAATTAACGAATGAATTAACGAACAAACAAAGGAATGAATGACGAACGAACGAAAGAATGAATTGGATGTGCCTATGGTGAGTATCTTCAATAGGTGCTATATAAATCTTAGACTACAATAACAATTAGGCGTCGCTATACAAGATGCTGATTAGTATTAATTAATGAGAAAGACTCGAAGAACCTTTTGTCTTCTAGCTTCTCGGAAAGACTTGGAAAGGAATTCGAGGAGTGAGACGACCATTGAGAATCCAAGGCCACCGATCAGGATGTAGAAGATGCCAGCCACGTTGCTCAGCGTCAAAGCACTCTGCGACGATCCACTCTGTATGGATGGATAGATACATGTAGATAGTATCTATTATCATTATTATGAGACATTTTGTTAAACATCTTTACATAATAAACTAAGAACCCATCGTTTATTGATATCAGTCAAAAATTTAATATGAATCATATTTATAAATAATTATTCATTAAAAATTAGTAGGTAGGTAGTCGTACTCTTATGTACTCATACTAAGTACTCATAGGTACTCATAATCCACAGCGTAAGTACTCGTAAGTTTTCTTAGGTACTTGTAAGTACTCGTTCTTATTCATATATACTAGTAGGTACTCCACAGTACTCATAGGTACTCACAAATACTCATAGGTACTCCTAGGTTCTCATAAGTCCTAGAAGCTCAAAAGTTCCCTTAAGTACTCATAGGTACTCCTAGGTACTCAACAGCACTCATAGGTACTCATAAATACTCCTAGGTACTCCTAGGTTCTCATAAGTCCTAGAAACTCAAAAGTTCTCCTAGGTACTCATAAGTACTCTTAGCTACTCACAAGTACACCTAGCTATTTATAAATACTCCTATAGGTAGTCGTGAGCGTACCTTGCTGTCTGCCTCAGAGGGACATTCACCCTTGTCGTACCACCATTTCTTCTGCAGTTTCGTCAGCTCTCCCGTTTCATGAAGCTGTAGAACGGCCAGACCAATGCGCGTCCTAGGAAGAACAATGGCACCAATTTGTCAAATTCAATTATTGTGACTGTTGTCGCATTTAAGACTGGATTCAAATCGATTGTCTGCGAATCCGTTCAATTCTGTTTCATTCTAGTGTGGTCAATATTTCACTCTGTCTCCTGAACCTATCTTATCCTGTCTTACCCTACCTTACCCTACCGTACCATACCTATCTTACCATACCTATCCTACCTTACATTACCTTACCCTATCCTACCATACCTATCTTACATACCATACCCTGACCTATCCAACCTTACCTTACCCTACCATATTGTACCTATATTATTATACCATACCATACCTATCCTACCATACAATACCCTAACCTACCATACCCTGACCTATCCAACCTTACCCTACCATACTCTACTCTATCTTACCACAGCCTATCCTACCCTTCTCTACTCTATCTTACCCTACCCCACCATTCTCTACCATAGGGAAGGCTAACCAACCCTACCCCACCGTAACCTACGCTTTCATCTCTGCCCCTTACCTTAGTGGGTGGTCGATGGGCGTGGCGACCCCGTACCCTTTCGAGTCGAGGTTGTTGCCGACCTTCATCGTATTGCACGGTTTCCTCTGGTTGTGGAAGTCGTTCATCGTTGACTCGAGGAGGAAGGCGTACTTGCCCTTCGACGTCCGGACCTTATGGACCCCATCCTGGGTCCGGTTGACGAAGACGCTCGGATCGAAGCTGCTCATCACCCGCCACATCTCCTTGTAGACGCTGATGTTCGAGTTCTGGCGGAGACAATTAGGAGGTTCCGAGTGGTATGGTATATGGTAGAGTCTGGTATGTTGTTTGGGGTGTATGGTTTGGTATCTCATGGTATGGTATCGTAGAGTTGGTGTGTTGTTTTGGGTGTGTGGTTCGGTACCTCGGGGTAATGGTATCGTAGAGTTTGGTATGTGGCTTGGGGTGCATGGTTTGGTATCTCGTGGTATGGTATGGTAGAGTATGGAATGTTGTTTGGGTGTATGGTTTGGTACATCGTGGTATGGTATGGAAGTCTGGTATGTTGTCTGGGGTGAATGGTTTGGTACTTCGTGGTATAGTATCGTTGATGGTAGCACGCTGTTGGATTGCTAGGTATGTTATGGTGTGGTATGGTACAGTACGGTGTTGTATAGTATACATGTATTAAAGTATGGTATATTAAAGTATGATATAGTGCAACATAGTATGTTATAGAAAAGATGACATGATACGTTATGGAATATTATGGTACTGACCGGCAGCCTTAATAGTAATTAGGATGTGAACGATTCTTGAATCGGAAATCGGTTTGTGCCAGATTTTGCCCTAGACCGATTAATCGGAATCGGCGCATCCCAGGAATACCGATCCAAATACCAAAAGAAGTAATATGTTTGACCAAAAACAATTCTTGTTTTCATCAATGCAAAAATAGTGTTTTGGCGACCTCCTGCGGTAATCTTTAATCTTTATAATTGAAAGTCCGTTATAAGCTTATAATAAATTGTGAGTCGACGCATCAACATAATGTCGGACTATCGGGCTTTTGAGTATCAAACATTGTCTAGAACCAAATAAAAATGAATATTGCCGATTAATCGCATTAAATCCGGAATCGGCGAAAAATCAGGCCAACTAAAAAATGCCAATCGGTCAGAACCTAATCGTAATGTCAGATTAATGTAGAGCCGCTTTGAGACAAACTAAACCGATGTTCTCCAGAAATGACAGCAATAAATAAACCACGATGGAATTTCGAAATTACAATTCCAGAACGAGGTACTCACGACAGCGACCGGAACCATGGTAACATATGTTTTAATTATCATTATAATTAAGCATTTATTAAGCGCCAATGTCTGATGATGAAGCATCAATCGATGGTGCTGAACAATTGTAAGTGAAAGACTAGCTCAAGGTCCTTACACAGTGACCGTCTCAGAGGAGGAGGATCGAACCCATATTCTCCGCGTTGCTAGGGGCCTTCATGCAACAAGATTGCAACATATCACGCATAATAGGTCTAATCAAATCTAATTTAATCTAATCTAATCATAGGCGTCCGGAGGTGGCATTTTCCGCCTGGATTTTGCACATATTTTAAAAAAATTACTTATCATCTTAGTTTTTAACAATAAATGGCTATGAGTTTTCCACAGTTTTATTTTTTTATCCAAACTAGTCAAGAGAACCTAAAAAATTAAAAATATAACAAAGCATTGCAACTTTTAACAGTTTTCTGTTTGAAATAAACGTTTAGATATAGCTGAAAACGGATTCCAGAACGCTAACAACAGGCCCCATATCATGTCAAATGCTTCCAAAAGCGCTGGCAACTCTTGGGATCCGCGCCAGAACCCTTCGCAAGAGCGAGCGCTGAGGGTGACGTGATAGGCTGCTTTCGGCACACTTGTTCGTCCCCCGTGCCAATAATTCAAGACTTTGCCCCACCAAAAATGTTTTGGCCCCTCCTTGAAAATTTTCTGCGGACATCCACGAACCTTATCTAATCTAATCTAATCTAATCTAATATCATCTAATCTAATCTCATAAGCGTGGTTCGTACCTTGAAGAAGTCCCTGCTGGTACCGGAATCGAGTGTTCCGTATCGGATCTCGGACTGTTTGACGAGGTCATCGGCTGAGTTGATGGGGGTGAGCATCCTCTCGACTGTTAGGAAGGCGGCCAGGTTGGCCGTGTACGTTGAGATGATGATGAGGGTGAAGAACCACCAGCTGCTGCCCGCCAGCCGACCCGACAGTGACCTGACACACATAGCAATGACCCAGTTTCATAATGACATTTAGGGTTAGATAGATGGATAGATTGGTGGGTGGGTGGATGGATGGATGGATGGATGGATGGATGGATGGATGGATGGATGGATGGATGGATGGATGGATGGATGGATGGATGGATGGATGGATGGATGGATGGATGGATGGATGGATGGATGGATGGATGGATGGATGGATGGATGGATGGATGGATGGATGGATGGATGGATGGATGGATGGATGGATGGATGGATGATGGATGGATGGATGGATGGATGGATGGATGGATGGATGGATGGATGGATGGATGGATGGATGGATGGATGGATGGATGGATGGATGGATGGATGGATGGATGGATGATGGATGGATGGATGGATGGATGGATGGATGGATGGATGGATGGATGGATGGATGGATGGATGGATGGATGGATGTATGAAAAGATGGACAGACACGCTTAGAGAAAGATACATGTAAACAGGCTGATATACAGGCTAAAATACAGATGGACTGATGGATGGATTGAATTAATACATAATAATACTGAACGAAAGAGAGAGGTCATCAGGTACGATAGACAGACAGATTCACAGACAGATGGATAGACAGATAGTCAGACAGCGATCTGAGTTCGATCTGTCGATTCATTGATGTCCGTCGAGGTCTAAACCGAAGAGTCATCTCTTTCAATGCCTCGCTTAACGATCGTAGCCTTGTCTCTGGTTTCTCTTATCTATCGGATTTCGACTTATCTTCTCCAATGAACTGACTTCTTATCGCAGTTGCACTCAGAGCGACCACCGAGTCATGACTGATGTCTTAGACATTAAGATAAAGATAGAAGTCATTACTCCGGTAGATTAGATTAGATTAGAAGAGATTAGACGAGATTAGATGAGACTAGAGGATATGAGATTAGATTAAATTAGATGAGATTTTACGTGATAAGATGAGATTATATGCGAATAGATTAGATGGGATTAGATGAGACTATTTGAGATGGGATGTGACTAGATGAGATAGGATTAGATTAGATTATATGAGATTATATTAGATCAGATCAGATCAGATGAGACGAGACGAAATTAGATTGGATTAGATTGCATTAGATTTGATTAGATTTGATTAGATAGGATAAGATTAGATTAGATGAGAATAGGTGAGAGTAGATGAGATTAGATTAGGCCTATGTACCTGGGTGATATGTCGCAACCTTGTTGCATGAAGGCCCCGAGGGAGAACCAGAGGCTGTTCAGCAGCGTGAAGTCGTTCGTAAACGTCGGTCCCTTCTCCCCTTCCTCGATGTGCCACTCGTAGGGACTGAACCTCGACACGAGGAACAGCGTCAGACTAACGCCGAGGTAGGAGAAGGCAATGCACGTCCAGATCTCCATCGAAAGGGGGTCCATGAATGAGAAGACGCCTGGCTTCTGCTTCTCAGGCTTCTTGATCATGATGCTAATACCCAGCTTCATGAACGGCATGCTGAAGTCAACGACGCGCTCCCTGGCTGACGTTATCGTCACAGGGGCTATTGCTATGTCTGCCTCCTGTCGGAAAAATAGTAATTGTAAATAAAATAGAATATAATAGAACAGAATAGAATAGAATAGAATAGAATAGAATGGAATGGAATGAAATAGAATAGAATAGAATATATATAATAGAACAGAATAGAAGAGAATAGAATGGAATAGAATAGAATATAATAGAACATAATAGACTATTCTTTATTGTATGATCATTGATCAATTGCAAACCGCATTTTGGCTTATTAGAGATAACTAAGTCAAAAAGATACGAGATGATGCTGCAATTATACATTTTCACATAGGGATCACAACGATAGACAAATGCGAAAGCAAGATGAGAACAGAATTCTTACAGCAGATATGAGTTGGCTGCGGAAAATCGCAGGGATTTCAAGACTACGGAAAATAAGAGACGATGACATAACGCAATCATTAGGTATTCAAACAACTCTGCTAGACAAAGTCGTTCAACGAAGACTCCGATTGTTTGGACACGTGGAGAGAATGCCAGTTGACCGAATACCACACAATGCACTAGTGGCAAGATTCGAAGGAAAAAGAAATAAAAAGAACCAATAGTAAAAACAAAGTTTTTTACTATATCCATCTAGTATCCTATAATCCGTCATATTAAGCAGTTACCTCTACAAATATATAGTCCGCGTTCATTTTACAACATAGCGTCCGTTTAATCAAGCACCGCACCCGTTTCTGTTGCAGCCAATGGCAACGCTGGCCAATCACAACGCTGCGTGTGGGAAAAGGGGATTCCCCGATTCGAAAAGTTGAGTCCCCGATTCTATAAGCTAGCCTTTTTGGGGAGCTGAAATTTTGATAGAATGAAGTGTGTGCGAGGGCGAGTCTGTCTGCCAAGTTTCACGACGATTGAATGATTGTAAGTGATCGAACTAGTCGTCGCAAGATTTGACTTTTTAGCTGTGGCTCAATCAAGCAAACATTCAAGCAAGCAAACATTCAAGCAAGATTGCAAGATTCCCGCAAGTTAAACTAGATGGATAAAAAGGCCAAGACTACGCTGGATAGACGACATAAATGAGGACATAACATCACTTGGACACTAAGGGGAACAATGAACTTGACAAATGACCGAGGGCAATGGAGATCATTTAATCGTACCCATCGCCGCCAAATCACTGGCGTAAGGAACTGATGATGATGATGATGATGATGATGATGATTTATATAGCGCATTCTAGAGATAACTCATCAGGGGAGCTTCCGAACTGATTTCACAGGACCACGATCAAACACAACGGTCCTCAAGCGCTTGCGAAGTATTGTATTGTATTGTATTGTATTGTATTTGGCTATTTATAAAGCGCTTCTCACAGAAAAAGCCTTTCAGAAGCGCTCCCAGTGCGAGCGGAAGTAGAGGAATGCATGGCCACGGAAAGCAGACGAAGGTCTCATGTTGCATATTGCAGATCGTATTACATAGTGATAAATAGATCCCTTGATAAATTTATGAAGATTCTATTCCCTGAGGCATACATGTGATCCCTCAGGAGTCGGAATTATCCGGAGAATAAAAAGATTTTCTGGACGGCTAGAATTCCTCACGATTCGTGGAAGGCAATGGATTTACTGTTATTATTATTAATAAGGGGTCGACCATTAATTATGTCAACAAAATAGGGGAAGGGGGTTTGGAAAAGTTTGACAGTTGCTGACAAGGGGGACGGGGGTTCGGTACAATTTGATGTCAACAAATTTTTTCCCAATGGATCAACACAGACCCTTCAAAATGGTAGCGAAAACATTAAGTAATGCTAAAACTGTATAAAGTGCTTAATTTTTAATACAACTAAATAGCTGGTAACAAACTAAACTCATATATTTTGAAATTCGAGATTGCATTTCTTAGTGTAACAAATTTAAAAAAATTATTCTACATGTATTGAGTTATTGCGTTTCTTTTTGTGGGGGTTGGGGTTGGGGTTGGGATTGTTGACATAATATTTTAGGGGGTCCGTCAATGTTTGACAGTTGTTGACAAGGGGGGTTGAGGGGGTCAAAAACTGCCTAAAAGTTGTTGACGTAATTAATGGACGACCCCTAATATTGTTATTGTTATTATTATTATTATATTATTATTATTATTATTATTATTATTATTATTATTATTATTATTATTATTATTATTATTATTATCATTATCATTACCATTACCATTACCATTATTATTATTATTATTATTATTATTATTATTATTATTATTATTATTATTATTATTTATTATTATTATTATTATTATTATTATTATTATTATTATTATTGTTATTATTATCATTATCATTATCATTATAATTATCATTATCATTATCATTATCATTAGTAGTAGTAGTAGTAGTAGTAGTAGTAGTAGTAGTAGTAGTAGTAGTAGTAGTAGTAGTAGTAGTAGTAGTAGTAGTAGTAGTAGTAGTAGTAGTAGTAGTAGTAGTAGTAGTAGTAGTAGTAGTAGTAGTAGTAGTAGTAGTAGTAGTAGTAGTAGTAGTAGTAGTAGTAGTAGTAGTAGTAGTAGTAGTAGTAGTAGTAGTAGTAGTAGCAGTAGCAGTAGCAGTAGCAGTAGCAGTAGCAGTAGCAGCAGCAGCAGTAGTAGTAGTATTACAAAACTTTTTCCACCAAGTACACGCACTGTATGATCCCTGAGGATTATAGCAATTAGGGAAGCATCAATCGATGGCGCTGAGCAATTCCAATTGGAGGGACTTACTCAAGGTCCCTACACCCTACACCGCATAACCGTCTCCGCTTTACAAGGCGACTGTTTGACCAATCATATACCGGATCATCATCCATCATGCATATGCCAAAGTAATTAATCAGCCAATCAACCAACCAATTAATTAAACAATCAATCAATCACTGAGTCAGTTAATCAACCAACCTAATCAATCGATCTGTGGAGCAATCTGCCAGCGGACATACACACACAGACACACACACACACACACACACACACTATCACTAACATCTTTAAAAGTTCAGGAAACGTTTTCTGATCGACTTATTCGGTGATTGGGAATTTTGTGGATGGGCATTTGTTAAAGTTTGTAGCCGTGCTGTAGCGCCCTTGTGAGTTACTTTAAGGTGGTCAGATATACATACATACATACATACATACATACATACATACACAAATACATACACGACTACGTCTTTACCCTTCGCGTGAGCTCTCCGATCATTCCGTTCCAGCTGCCGTTCGGTCCCTGCGCTCCGTACATTCCGTCACCAACGATACGCAACGAGTAGGTGAACCCGACGATCGTTGCTATGCGCCCAGCCACCTCAACGCAGAAACCATGGTAACGATCGTTGCCAACGAGAGCCACTCCATCGTCTGTCTGTTTCTTCCTCAGCATCACGTATGGTTCGTCCTATACCGTAAGAGAAAGACAATCAACAGGTGTGTTCACGTCTCTACCTTTGCATCTTTACGTCAGTTGGCACACCCGTGTACTATATCCTAAGCGCCTGTGAATAAGCTGGTTCCCGCGACTTCGCTTTTGGGGGCGCTCTAAAAATATCGAGTTTATGATTACGATTACGATATCCAGGTAGGAAAGTTTGTGGATTGGCAGGTTCGAAAGTTTGTGGATTGGCAGGTAGGAAAGTTTGTGGATGGGAAGGTATGAAAGTTTGTGGATTGGCAGGTAGGAAAGTTTGTGGATTGGCAGGTAGGAAAGTTTGTGGATGGGAAGGTATGAAAGTTTGTGGATGAGCAGGTAGGAAAGTTTGTGAATACGCAGGTGTGAAAGTTTGTTGATGGGCAGGTGTGAGTTTGTGGATGGGCAGCTAGGAAAGTTTGTGGATGGGCAGGTACGATAGTTTGTGGATGGACAGGTAAGAAAGTTTGTGAATGGGGAGGTAGGAAAGTTTGTGAATGGGGAGGTAGGACAGTTTTTGAATGGGAAGGTAGGAAAGTGTGTGAATGAGAAGGTAGGAAAGTTTGTGGATGATGGGGAAGGATGAAAGTTTATGAATGGGCAGATAGGAAAGTTTGTGAATGGGAAGGTAGGAAAGTTTGTGGATGGTCAAGTGAGCTAGATTACATATAGGATGTGGTGCACAAATGTGCAAAAGGGCAGGAAAGTGTGGTTTACATGTGACAAGTGTGCAAGGTAATGGTCACACGAAATCGTAGGACTCAGAGTTGTAGCTAATGCTACGTCCGCATATCGCATGACGTGGAACGTAGCTCGTGTAGTCAGAATGTATCGTCCGCTTCTTCGTGTAGTGCGCATGTAGCTTACGAGTAGCGTCGTGACGATGTAGGTGCTGTTCGCTCCGCGGGGGTAAAGGTCAACATCTCTCCGGCTGAACAACATATCCAGTCCATGAGTCTCGTTCCAGCTGCCGACCTGAAAGGAAAGGATACCGTCCTGATGAGGGATGGAATTATACTTTAATGGTTGGCGGTTCGGCTTCAAAGCGCAGCTTTGATATAGGAGGGAGATAGAGGATCAAGAGGCCAGGTAGAGGGAAGGGCAAGAGAAAGGGCATATGGAAGAGGCAATGGAAGAGGCAAGGGAAAAGGCTAGGGAAAAGCAAGGCACGGCGGTAGAACAAAAAAATGCTTATGCTACTAATAATACTACATTTACTAATGATGATGATGAGGATGATGATGATGATGATGATGATGATGATGATGAGGATGATGATGATGATGATGATGTGGTGGTGGTGGTGATGATGATGATGATGATGATGATGATGATGATGATGATGATGATGATGATGATGATGACGATAACGATAAATTAATAGTTAAAACTAAGAAAAGCATAAGCCAATTAGAAGCAAGGTCTCATAAGGCAAGCCTATCTATAAAGGTAAACCAAAGGTAACAAAAACACGAGACGGTAAACGCTTAGAAAAGGCAACGTATATCGATGAACTATTGTTACCGTCTGAATTATCGATGCAACGACGATGGTATAATTATGTACCTTCGTTGGGAAGTTTTCGAATCGCAATGAGACGACATCGAGAGTGTAGTCACTGCGATGTCCCTGCTCGCTAAAAGCCACTGGTCCCGTCAAACCAGCAAAACGGACCTAAAAGCATCATCACTGCATCAGCCATCATGCTTTGCCACAACTATTACTATTGTTGTACTCATTATTCATTCATTTTCATTCATTACGAAGATTTATATAGCGCCCCTTCCAGGTTACTGCCCAGGAGCGCGACCGACCCCAGCAAGCTGAGAAGGATAGTTTTGAGGTGAGAATAGAAAGAGTCAGAGTGGAATCTGGGAAGCATGCGCAGCACCAAAGGGAGCCCGTTTTAGAGCGAGGGACCAACCACTGAGAAGGCACGATTCTGTAGCTGTTATTATCATTGTTATCGTTAGTGTTATTGTTATTATTATTATTATTATTATTATTATTATTATTATTATTATTATTATTATTATTATTATACTATGAATATAATTTTTATTGGGTAGCGATCCTCCGGTGGTGAAAGTGCTGTGAAAAGCAGTGTGATTTTCGTTAACGATAACGATAACGAAAATGTTCGTTAACGAAAATAAAATGACTTCGTTAACGATAACTATAACTATAACTAAAAAATATCATTAACTATAACTATAACTATAACGAAAATAACACTAACGAAAATTCATCTTTATTTTCGTTAATACAAAAAATAAAAATAGGAAGTACAATATGGACGATTCGACATAAATGAGAACGAAAAATGCGAAATTTTTATTGTGAAATTTGTCAGTTACTTTGGAAACTCGTGTATTCATGAAGCTGACTGTACCCATGCTTCAAAGGTTTTCATAGCTCTGAGTAAATTGTGAAACAGCGTATTAATACGCACAATTTTGCTTATAGACTTAATTATTGTAACTAAGTAGTAACTAAAATTAACTAAAATAAAAATCCATTAACTATAACTATAACTATAACTAAAAAATAATACTAACTATAACTATAACTATAACTAAAATAAAAAATCATTAACTATAACTATAACTATAACTAAAATAAAATCTGTAAGGAAAATCACACTGGTGAAAAGTTATTGCTTTGAAGGGTTGGACTGGATAAATAAGCATTGTTACAGAAATGTAGTTTCACCGATTTCTCCAGTCACCCTGGGGCAAAGCGTCTGGATGCCTACCTTCGTCAGGTGTTTCATGACCGTCTCTCCGTAGACCCAGTGGACATCCGGGTCTTTGCAGCGGAGGCCACGTGACTCGCCGTTGTTGTACACGTGACCTTGCCGGAAGACGGTTCGGACGATATCCGGGTTCTCGGCGAAGAGACTGCGCAGGCTGTGAACTATGACCTGAACGGCGTCAATCGTCAGGGCAGCCACTAGCTTCGTTTACACACACAAACAGAACACGAGTTTATCTGGCGCATTTTGCCGTGAAACCGATCAGGGAAAACTTCCGCGCTGGCCCTTCGCTGTCCCTTCGCTGCGCTGTACATTCTATCCGACTTCTTAAGCCGTCCTTTCCCCGGTGCAGTTCGCTCTGTCTGGGAGCTCTAACTACGTGTTTACCTCGCTCAGTCCATTAATTCATCCATCTCCCCATCCATACAACCAGTCATCCATAGATCCATTATTCCTCCTTATTCTATCAAGCTCTCTATCCATCCACTCCTATATTCATGACCATCTATCCATATATCTATTCATTCGTCCCTCATTTCCATCCATCTATCCATGTATCCATTCATCCAACTCTACATCGCTACAACCGTCCACCCATATGTATTCATTCGTAACTTATTCTATCCATCTCTCCATCTTTCCACTCATACACCTCTCCCTCCCTCCATACATACATCCATCCATTAATTCATTCCCCCTAGTCCATCCATCTCTCGGTGCAACTAGTCCTACATTCATAACCATCCATCCATACATCCATTCATTCCTCCCTTATTCCATCCATCTCTCGATCCATCTAGTCCTCCCGTCCACACATCCACTCCCCATCTTTCTCCCTTCCGTCTGTCCCTCCATCCCTCCATCGACACCGCTTCCAAGTACTCCCTGAATCCCTCCCTGCCTTCTCATCTCCCACATTCCTCCATTTCTGCCTTCCTTCCCCCTTCCCAGCCTCATTCCTACCACGTCCCTTGTCTCGCCGTGGGGGTCCTAATGGATCCCAAGGCAATTCCATGGCTCCGTGACGCACAGGAATCTGAGAGACCTTTAAAGGAACGCTGCGCTTTTGGCAAACAATGACACTATAGCGCAAGTCTTTAGATGCATGCATGTATGTGGGTGTATATAGATATATCTATGTAGACACATAATTATGAATAATTATGTGCGTAAATTTTCATATGTAGGTCTCTACGTAATCTTAACACTAGACACTAAAACACTAGACAATAAATCTAGACACTTATATAGCGCCGCTCGAAGAGAAGCTGCTCAGAGATTCTCAAGCTCTGACAATGAACAAAGAGGTCGATAGCATCTGACCGGCTTTTCTGCAAGAGGAGCTATATAATTTTCGAAGTGACTAATTTTATAATCTTGCACTGGTCAACTTGCGATGGAAAGAAAATATAGTAAAGAGAAGTAATTATACAATTAACGTTAACAAATGCCTTATATATATCCTTATGATAAATTTATTCAGAGGTGTGCAAACGAGGTCAAAATGAAAATAATAATTACGAATTTCATAATAATTATGACAACACTACTACTAATAATAATCATAATAATTATTAATACATTATTTTAATGCTGAAACAAATATTGATATTAATATTATCCAGTGCTAAGCGACAGCTTTTAGCGGTAAAAGACGCTGACGTCTATTTTCCCTTCAGACTAAAGGACCTTGTTGTTGTCAAGGCCATTAGCCTACATTGATCCCTATAATTACGCGTTTATTAATTAATTAATGTTCAGGTCCCTTGTTGCTGTTTAACGACACTTTGTCATATTGAAGATGAATAGCGTCGCCCTCCTCCTTTCTCCACGCTTGGGACTTGCGCCGCCATAGTATGAGCAGTGGCGGAGTTTACTCCACTGAAGTTTAAACGTAAATCTAAAAATGGGTACAAATTGAAGTTTGAACTGAAGTGAAGACATATATGATTACGAGAAAAAGCCATTTAAGGGTGTCTAAGCAAAAGTATAAAAATTAATAGTAGGAGCCAGATTTCAGCGACATCGTAATCGTAATCAAGCATTTATATACCGCCACTCAAAAAAGAGGCGCTCCCGACCCGAGCCAGTCTCTTCACTGGTAAAGGGAGGTTTTCAGGTCTTGCGGACATCGTGTGACTGCCAGCTACTCTACGGTAAGAAGTCTTCCGAGTAATAAATACAGATTACATACAACAGTTTGACGATGTCTGATGGCATCAAAGGCCGTTTGGAAAGATGTTTTAAGCAGTTCTCACAATTCGTATGGCATAATGAGGAAGAAAATTGGTGAATTAGTATTTAAAAAGTCATCATGTGGCCGTAGATATTGCCCTACTCTTTTACCTAGGCTTGGGACTGGCATCACTTGAAAACGTTGGTGGAGGAACGTAACGTGGTGTTGCATGGATAGGACCAGAGTTTATCCACTTCTTATGGCAACAAAGGCCGTTGACGTCGGCAGATAATATTGTCTGCATGGTAGAGAGTGACATGGAGAATTTCCCCGCGGGGAAACCGCGGTAACCGCGGTAAATCCCGCGGTAATGGGGACAACAATTGCGGTAATACCGCGGTAATGGGGACAAAAATTGCGGCAATACCGCGGTAATGGGGTTTACTCTCGCGGTAATACCGCGGTAATGGGGAATGAGCCGGCAATAAACCCGGGTGATGTTGAGAACTTGAGAACTGATAAGGAGAGTTTATTAGTTTCTGAAGCCTACTAGTCAGAAATAGTCAGGACTTGGTTAATGCAAACTGTCCATAAGATAATAACAGACTAATGCAGTCAACAATACAAATAGTTTTGTAAGCTAAAAACTGTTATTTTTTAATTTGAATTTGTGTAAACTTTTGCGGGGAATGTGATGTCGTCCTGCGGGGATGGGGTGGGGATGGGGAGCAAACCTGCGGGGATGGGGTGGGGATGGGGAGCAAACCTGCGGGGATGGGGAGGGATGGGGACAAACCCTGCGGGGATGGGGTGGGGATGGGGACGACTAACTTGGTGCGGGGTGGGGATGGGGACGAGATTGTCTCCCCATGTCACTCTCTACTGCAGGGGTTTTCAAACTGTGGTACGCGTACCCCTGGGGGTACGCCAGGTGTCGCTAAGGGGTACGCGAAAAATTTCAAAACAATTTAAATTTTCTATAAGTTTATGGACTTCATGTCCATCTTTCTTTCATAAGTTATTCTACGTTCACCGTTCGCTTATTTTTCTGTACATTTCTATGAGTTTATGCCATCGGATGTAGGCCTAGTGTTGCCGGCTGATTTTTCAGTCCAGAAAAGAGACCAGTTTGTTGAACTATCATGTTATGGTGGATTGAAGAACGAATTCAAGACAGACATGTTGTGCGATTTTTGGCTGCAACGAAGAGCTGAATTATGGATTAATTCTGACCGAGCTTTAAAATTTGTGATTCCTTTGAGCACGTCATATCTGTGTGAAACAGGTTTTTCAGCTATGCTTGCGATCAAAAACAAATACAGAACAAAGCTTGAACTCGAACCAGATTTGCGCTTGAAATTGACAAAAATATTAAGCCAGATATTGTAAATCTGTGCTTGTCAAAAGAAGCCCACTGCTCACATTAACACTTTCTAATAGTGATTTTATTTTTCCTTTTTGTTCATATGACTATATTCTTAAGTTAAAAATTATATTATTTTAAACTTTTCTACCTATGACTAATACCCAGTTTGCACCAATGATTAAAAGGCGTTGTTAATTGCAAGGGGATATCACGCTCGCATGTTGTTTTTGATCTGTCCTTGTTGGGGGTACGCCAAAATTCAATTTTTTACCCGGGGGTACAATAAAAATAAAGTTTGAAAACCGCTGCTCTACTGCATGGAATATATGCAAAAACCGCGAGTCTGCTTTCACTTATAGGGCGTATAATACACTTAAAAGAGGTGTGGAATTATTTTGAACAGTTCTCACCGTTAGTTACTTATAATACAGCTGTCATTGGCGACTGTATGTATTCTACATCACAGAATAAGCGACAGTGTGGAATATATATCGTCCAGAAGAAGCGATTGAAAGGTGTCTAAGGCAGCATGATATTAATTTTATTATTCGGAGAGTATGAACATGTTTACCTATGCGTGTATTTTTGCATGTACATGTATATGGATATATATATATATATATATATATATATATATATATATATATATTATACATATTAATGCAGGTATATAATTATGAATGAGTATGTGTGTAAATGTTTCGTGTATGTGATGACGTAATCGTAATTTTAATTAAAAACTTATATGGCGCCGTATATATGGAAGCTCCTCAGAGGTGCTCCTTCTTTGTCAATGAACCCAAAGGTCTACATAGTATCTGAGCGTTTTTCTGCAAGATAATCTTGCACTGGTCAACTAGCGATTGAAAGAAAATATTGAGGATCAGAAATAAACGATTCCACAAAATGCCGATTATATACTGGTTTGAAAACCTTATTCGAACGAGGGCAAAATTTAAAAACAATAGGCCTAATAATAATGAATTTCATAATAATTATGACGATACTGCTAATCAAATAGTCATAATTTTAATAAATTTAATGCTAATATTAATATTGATATTAATATCATCCAGTGCCTAGCGACATCTTTTATCTGCAAAGGCCGTTGACTTCTAGTTTCCCTTCAGACTACAGGATCTTTGCTGTTGTTAAGGCCGATTATATAGATCCTACCTTATAATTACGCGTTTGTTAATTAATTAATGCTCAGGTCCCTTGTTGCTGTTTAACGACACTTTGTCATATTGAAGATGAACAGCGTCGCCCTCCTCCTTTCTTCATGCTTGGGACTTGCACTGCCAGAATACGAGCGAAGTCTATTCTATTTTCGTTTAACCCTAAGTGATAACATCGGAGAAAACTGTCGTTTGACCGTAATTGACGAGTTTATAATGTCGAGAAAATTTTTTTAAAGGTGTCTAGGATAGCATATGAATTATTCGTAGGAGCCAGAGTTTATCGACATCTTGTGGCTGAGTTCTTCCGAGTTTTAAGTACAGATTACATACAACAGTTTGACGATATATCTGATGGCATCAAAAACCGTTTGGAAAGATTGTTTTAAGCAGTTCTCACCATTCATATGGCATAATGAGGCAGAAAATGGGTGAATTAATATTTAAAAGGTCATCATGCGGCCGTTGATGTCGCCCGCCTCTTTTACCTAGGCTTGTTGGGACTGGCATCACTTGAGAACGGAGGTGATGGAACGCAACATGGTGATGCACGGATAGGCCCAAAGTTTGTTGACTTCTTGTGGACTTTGTGGCAACAAAGGCCGTTAACGTCGGCAGATAAGACTTTCATCATGAAGTGGTATGCAGCACAGCTCTTCTGCTTTCACTTATCGGGCTAATATCACACTTAAAAGAGGTGTGGAATTATTTTTCAACCGTTCTCACCGTTAGTTAGTTATAACACAGCTGTTACTGGAGAGTTAACTTCACCGAATAAAGAGTTAGGAATATATATCGTCCAGAGAAATCGATTCAAAGGTGTTTAAGTCAGCATGCTATTATTAGTATAATTATTCTCAGTGTATCAACTTCTTATGACATCAAAGGCCGTTGACGTCAGGGCTGTTAAAGGCTTGGTTTTTGTTTTGGTTTTTGGTTTTTAAAAAACCAAAAAAAACCAAAAAACCGCAGATTTTGGTTTTTTGGTTTTTTACAAATTTCAAAATTATGAATGCCAAAAATGTCGTCTCTTCAACTCTCTTGGCAATTGTTGTATGGTCTTTGTTAACTTCGTTTTATGACATTCTACGGTTCTACTGTTCCAGTAAATTTCATTTATATGCATCTGATTGATTTGAACGGTACTATGCCATTTTTATGAGTTTTATGATCCGAAATAGGAAAATCTCACAAACAAAAAACCAAAAAACCAAAAAACCAAATAAAACCAAAAAACCAAAAAACCAACTTTTCATTTTGAAAAAAATTTGGTTTTTTGCACCTCTGGTTGACGTCCGCAGATATTACGTCGTCAGCAGTTCTTACCGTTCGGTTGTCATAATACAGTTCATCATCATATCATATATTCGTTTAATGTGTTAACAACAGACATAGCGCTGTAGGTGTACATATAAAAAAATACATCTAGATATTATGCGATGTACAATGGTCTCTCCTTTACAAGTATACATCTAAACTTCAGTCCATTCTCAACGCTGCCGCCCGCCTCATAGGGGGCATTGCAAAGTTTGACCATATCTCCTATTTTATCCGTGACTTCCTTCACTGGCTCACCATCCGCCAGCGCATCCAATTCAAGGTCTGTTCCCTCATGAGAAGCTGTCTTGCTGGGTTTGCTCCTCACTATCTTAGGGCCTTTTGTACTCCAGTATCTTCTCTGCACAGTCGTTCCTCCCTTCGGTCCTCGGCCCGTGGTTACTTGGTTGTCCCGCGGGTGCGTACTTCTACGGCCCAGTCTAGGAGTTTCGCTATTGTTGGTCCCAATAGCTGGAACCAGATACCTCAGTCCCTCAGGACTGACCTTTTTCCATTTCTTTTGACCAGTTCCGCAAGCGCCTGAAAACCTCCCTTTACCAGTGAAGAGACTGGCTCGGGTTGGGAGCGCCTCTGTTTTGAGTGGCGCTATATAAATACTTGATTACGATTACGATTACGATTACGATTACGATTACGATTATAGTATGAATTAATAATAGCTTAGTAAGACTTCAGGAATAACATACATGTTTAATCGAGGAACTTGGTGTATTTGTTTGAAGTATTTTATAAACAAGATGCAATCTCTCAAAACGATGTGTGAAATTCTCAGAAGCTAGATACAAATCGCTGACAAATAATTGTTTAAGTTAAACGAAGTTTTTCTATAAAAAAAGGTGTCTAAAAATCGAAAATAATCATGCAATGAAACAAATTTTGAAAGTAAGATGAAGTTTCGTATAAAAGGGTGTATAATATTATTGTAAATACTCATGATGCATAACTATAGTTTTGAAGTGATTTTGTTAAAGTAGGATGAAGTCTCATATAAAAAGGTTAATAAAATTGTCGAAAATAATCATGCAAATCTTTTTCATAAGATCAAAGTTTAGCGTCGTCGTAATATGACATCAAAGGTCATGTATCGAATGCAAAAAAATGCAATCTCTGGTTGGTTAGTTGCTGTTTAACCATAACAAAGAATTGTCACCAGATGTTTTGGCATTTAGACACTTTTGAATCGGTCGTTTCAGACAATATAAATACGCAATTTTCGTTCAATCTGTTGCTCAACTGCAACCACACAAATAGTTGGTAATTTACAGTTTAACGAGACTGTGTTGTAACAAAGATGATTAATAATAATAATAATAATAATAATAATAATAATAATAATAATAATAATAATAATAATAATAATAATAATAATATAGCTTTCATAATATTTCAAACCGACAAAAGCATAATAATAATAATAATAATAATAATAATAATAATAATAATAAAAAAAATCTGCCTAGCATCCGTAAAGGATCAGATGGTACAATAACGATAAAGAGAGCGACAGTAATAATAATAATAATAATAATAATAATAATAATAATAATAATAATAATAATAATAATAATAATAATAATAATAATAATAATAATAATAATAATAATAATAATAATAATAATAATACCTCGGGCGAAAAAAAATATAAAATAAAATAATAATAATAAAAATAATAATAATAGCGACATTTTCTAAGGGGCGTAACACAGCACTTGCCGTTGCAAGGGCGCCTTCACAAGCATCAATGCACACTGAGTTAGAGATACGCCTTAGAGAAAAGATGTGTTTTAAGTCTTGACTTGAACGACTCGACTGATGCTGCAGAGAAGAACCGTTGCAGGCAAGCTGTTCCAACAGCGGGGACCTACGATCGAGAAAGCCCGAACACCGAAGCGCGTCTTTGACCTTCGCACGTATAGGTCGCCCTTCACTCACGATCTCAGCGCAAGCCCGGCTCCCGATGAAGAAGAATTGATGAAGAGATTAATAATAATATCTTTAATAATAATAATATAATATCTTTTCTTTAATTTTAGCGCCTGACAAACGCACTGCGCTGTACATTTACATGTTATGCAATTGAAACAATCTTAACTAGTTAACTACTAAAAGAACAGACAGCTTGTAATACACGGCGCTAATAGCAGCCTACAAAGCAAATCCGCCCTAACGGGGCTCGAACTCGGTACCTCTCGCACTCTTCGCCAGATGTTATCCAACGCGCCACCGGACACAATCTCGTTAAACCAAGAGATTTGCATGATTATTTTCGATAATTTTAAACGCATCTTATAATTTATATGCATTATAATTTTAAACCACAAATCTCCTAGAAGTAATTTCTCTAGGCAATATGAAGTCTCCTATAAAAAGGGTGTCTAAAATCATCTAAAATTATATAGATAGAGCTGTAATATGCCAAAATATAATCTTTGTCGGCGGCAACGGCCTATGTTGTCATAAGCTGTCGTTAAACTCTGGATCCATCCATCCATCGGAAATTATTTCTTCAGTAAGACTTGGCGAACGAGACCCCTAGCGGTCTACAACGACAGAGTCGACCGTGCGCTTCAGCCACATTTATCCGTCAATATCACGTGACCCTGTTGCATTCGGCTGTTGAATTTAGGAGATTGTTCGCTCTAATGGATCCAATTTGTCTTTTCGCCGCTAAGGACGCCACCTGGGGCCCGCTGGGTCGGCCTCTGCGCGGGGAAACGCGCGTGACGCTCGGAGCCGTTGACTCTTGCTGCCGATGCGAACTCTTTGTTGATAGAACCTCTGGTCATTCGTTCGTTGCCGCAGTATATATACAGTAGAAGGCAATGCTCTGGATTTTAGAAGACGACGGGAGACAGCGCTGTATAAGTCGGTCTGATGTGATAGGGTTTAGTGGGATTATGGCGACGCTGTAGAGGAGGAAAAACAGA
>JACEVL010000121.1:432500-437500 GCA_020284085.1 Aporrectodea caliginosa | reverse complement strand
TGATAATGTACGGGAAGGATCTCTTTTAAAAAAGCCAAGAAACATCGTTTGTTTAATAGAAAATACGATCAAGAATATTTAAAATATGGATTTGTTTCTTCCGGAGATGAAAACAGCCCAAAACCACTGTGTGTAATCTGTGGAGTTACACTTAGTAATGATGCCATGAAGCCATCAAAATTTCTTCGCCATCTGAATTCAGCACATCCCGCATACAAAGATAAGCCTATTGATTTTTTCAAAAGAAAGCGTGACGAAATAAAAGATCAACAGAAACAGATGTTAAAGACCACTAAAGTTAATGTTTCTGCATTGCGGGCATCTTGCTTGACTCCATTTGCTGTAAGTTTAGTCAAGTTTAATTTAATTAAACTTTCAGTAATTAGGCTTGCTACTTTTAGATAGGAGTAAGCCTTCTCGTGTAATAAAATTACTAGTTATTATTTATAAAAACTTGAACGCTTCCTTTAACTATAATAAATACATTCTGATATTTATTGTTATATTTAACAATGAATAACAAGAACATGTGTAATTACATATATTTGTAAAAGCAGTTTATTGATTTAGTCACTATTTCGCATTATTTCGCTCTTAGAATAATTTCAATAAAATATTAAGATAAAATATGGACTCATTCCTCTAATTTCCCTTTATCTTGGATTCGATTGTCAGATAAAATTTTGCATTTCTAACTGGTGGTCCGCCAACAACATCATAAATGCACAGCCGGTCCCTGCTTCTAAAAAGTTTAAGAACCCCTGGGCTAGACAACATTCTGGTCTCTTAATCTACCCATCCACCATTAACCGTCTTCTTCTCCTCCGTCGCAGCATCGCATTCAATCACCTAAATCCACCTTCCGGGATCCGGTCGAAGCAATTTGTGCCCAGAGATACGATAAACAAGACTGAAATCTCTGAGGTATTTTCTATTTCGAATTCCTTCTTCGATTCATTGCCTCCAAGAGAGAACGGCCGATCCACCATCGCCGCCGTCGGCCAAAGCCAGTTCGCTCGGCCGCCAGGAGCGGTCCGTCCGCGGGCGAGCGCGGCATCGAGCCGGGCTGGACCGCGACCGCAGCTTAGGACCGGTGTGATGGTATGTAAGGTACGGAGTGAAGATGTGTCCGAAAATATTGTCATTTGTTGTTCAGATGACGTCAGATAGCAGCGGTCAAGCTGAGCTATTAATAGGAATGCGGGAAAAACATTAAGTGAACAACATAATTATTCTAATATATCAGATATACTATACATCCAATACACCATACATACATTACAAACACACATACAATGTATATGTGTATCTAAATATATATATATATATATCATACATTCACATACGAACATACATAAACTTGCATGCATACATACAGACATACAAGCATACATGTATGCATATATACAATACATATATACATATAAACAATGTCATACTGCATGCATGGAAATATACATACATAAATACATACAAACATATTACATACATACATGTATGCACTCATGCATACAAACATATATACCTACAAACATAGGTACATACATACATACTTACATACATACATACTTACATGCATACATACATACATACGTACATACATACATACATACATACATACATACTTACATGCATACATACATATATATATACAATATACGGAGTGCAAGTATGCATAGAAATCCGGTTAACGCCCAAATATTATGGGTGTTTTAAAGTACGCCAGCACAATCTCCATTTTCAATAAATCACTTCGCTCGGACAATATCTGGCCATGGCAAGCTGTCTTAATCTCGTACGGCGGAGTGGGACACATCTCGACCTCTGACACTATGAAACACCACACCGGTCGTCGTCGACCGCAGCCGCATCGCAATGCTTCGGGCGAAAAAAGGGACATTGGCGAGGTAGGTGGGAGGAGTGTGTGGCGGCGAAAGGCTGCGGCGGCGGCGCAGGGTAAGACCGTGTGATGAACGACCCTCTCGTACTAGGGATGCCTTGAAAGGCAGTTGCCGCCGCTCAGGACACTCCTCGCTAAATTACATTTCCCCGCTCCGTCCGGTCTCGTTCAACATCGTATCAACTTCATTGCCACACGTATATGCATATACATACAATACATACATACTTACATGCATACACACATACGTACATACATACATACATGCATACATACATATATATATTTGTATACATGCATACATACGCCTCTGAGTAGGTTTTCTTGGAGGTGCTATTAAAGTCCACTGAATAAGTGAATGAATTAAATGCATGCATACATACATACATACATACATACATATATAGAGGCATGCATATTTATATCCATAATTATGTTCATGTATATATTATATGCACAATACAATCATATATGCAGAAAACACACATACATACATATAAGTACATATTTAAATACATACATGAATGTATATACATAGATACAGTAAATGCATGGATACATTCATACATGCATACATACAGACATACATGCATGCAAATGCATGCAAGACATAATGTATATTTAGATTTCTTACAATGTATAGGTTATAGTCTTATACTACATATAATGTAAAATTTGTGTACCTACCTATAGTATTAGAAGCAGTAATGTTAGTCAGCCTTAACAACATTGAGGCAGAAATCAAATTAAATGGATGGATACCGAGTAATCTCCGATTTGCTGAAGATATTGGCTTCTTTACTAGAAGCGGACCAGAAGCAGAACTACAGCATATCACAACGTAGATTAGAAGATTTGGTCTAATGTTCAACGCAGAGAAAACAAAAACAATGCTGATTGAAAAGACCAAAGGGCACCAATAGCCATTACAACACAAGGAGAAGCTAGAACAATTCGTCTATCTAGGAGGGCTAATAAACGCGGATGGCAGCAACGAAAAAGACATGCAAAGAAGAATTGGATGTGCTTCACAAGCATTTGGAATAATGACAAGATATGGAGAAGTAGAGAATTAACAAAGAAATGAAGACAAAACTATACGAGACTATGACACAACCAGTTTTCCTAAAAGGATTGCAATGTTGGACTATGCGAAGGCAAGATGAGAAAAGAATTCTTACAGCAGAAATGAGTTGGCTGCGGAATATCGCAGGGATTTCAAGACTACAGAAAATAACAAAACGATGACATTATATGGCAATCATTAGGCATCCAAACAACTCTGCTAGACAAAGTCGTTCAGTGAAGACTCCGATGGTTTGGACATGTACAGAGAATGTCAGCTGACCGAATCCCACACAATGCACTACACGCAAGATTCAAAGGAAAGAGAAACAAAAGGCAGACCAAGACTACGCTGGATAGACAACGTAAATGAAGACATAACATCACTTGGACTAACACCAAGAAGAGCAATGGATTTGACAAATGACCGAGGACAGTGGAGGTCATTTATTCGTACCCATCACCACCAAATGGATGGCGTCAGGAGCTGAAGATGATCATCATCATACATATACGTTCAGAGTTACACTTAATTAATGTTTAAATAATAATAATAATAATAATAATAATAATAATAATAATAATAATAATAATAATAATAATAATAATAATAATAATAATAATAATAATAATAATAATAATAATAATAATAATAATAATAATAATAATAATAATAATAATAATAATAATAATAATAATAATTATAATAATAATTCTTCCTTTATTGAAACAATCCGGTTGACACATCGCAACCGGTACAGTTTACAGTTTTACAGTTGAAACAATTCACAAGAACGCAAATAACAGAAGACATAAATCTTAACTACTAATAGAACAGACAGCCTGCAATACACGGCGCTAATAGCAGCCTACAAAGCATGTCTCTCCTACGGGGCTCGAACTCGGTACCTCTCGCTCTCTACGCCAGATGTTATTCAATGCGCTATCGGGCCCCCGATATATATTTCACCCTATCTTTCCCCGATATAGACATTTCGATGCAGGAACCTCTGCTGAGATAAAGATATATACAACATACAAATATATTAAGATATAGAAGCAAAATAATGCATTCATGCATATTCATAAATATAATTATACGCACGCAATCAGAGGTGCATACAACATATATTCCCAAAAATACATATACACAGATACATCAATGCAAGAACCTACTTTTTACCTACATATGCATATTCCGAATATAGAAAAATACGACTATAATTATATCGAGGACTGGAGCTGCATGCTCATCAGTGACGTTGTTCGCCAACATGGATATATCCTTCAAGATCGCATGCATTCTCCTAAATATATATTCCGCCGGCAGAATTATCAGCGCCACCTAACGAAATTTCCGGACATCCGTCGTCCATTTTCTTAGACGTGCAGACGAGCATTTATATAGCTGCTTTCACGAGATCTCCTTCCGGAAACCTGCTTACGCCCTCCAAGCACACACTCGCAAATGCATAGACAATCCGAATGCACTCACGGCTGCAAGACATTTCTATGCAGGAGCCTCTGCTGAGAGAATCTCTAGAGGCGCTATAAAAATGGAATGTTTCGTTTACAATTGCGGTCACGATTACGAATACAGTTATAATGTTACAGTTACGAAAGCAGTTACTTTCCTGTAACCAGCCATATGGCGGCGATGGGTACGATTAAATTATCTCCATTGTCTTTGGTCATTTGTTAAGTCCATTGCTCCACTTAGTGTTAGTCCAAGTGATGTTATTGTCCTCATTTATAATTGTCTATCCAGCGTAGTCTTTGTCAGCCTTTGTTTCTTTTTACTTCGAATCTTGCTTGTAGTGCATTGTGTGGGATTCCGTAAACTGGCATTTTCTCTACATGTCCAAACCATCGGAGTCTTCGTTGAACGACTTTGTCTAGCAGCGCTGTTTGGATACCTAATGATTGCCTTATGTCATCGTTTATAAACTTCTACAGTCTAGATATTCATGCATTTCCCACTGCCACTCACTCGGTTCCCAAGGTCCTACCAGGGCCTTGCAAGCAATGATCACCG
>JACEVL010000121.1:425000-430000 GCA_020284085.1 Aporrectodea caliginosa | reverse complement strand
TTGCGAGTTTTTATTGGGCGCAGTTTAATGACCTCTGAAAAGAGTTATTTATACATGTATGTTACGCATCTGACAATATATAAAGCGCCTTTAGCATGCCATATTGACAAACAAAATGCATGTATGTAATTATGTATGCATGTGTATATGTATGTATGTACTTATGTATGCAATTATGTGTGTATGCATGTACATGTATATGTGTAGGCCCTACATGCGTACGTATACATTTATGTAGGAATTTAATTAAAATGGCTTCGTTTAAATAGGTTACCTCCCTAAAGAACCGCCTACGATCGCAAACCGAAATGGTCTTGGAGTTCATATTAGCGCAGATGAAGTTCATCCGAAACAACGTCTGTCAACTTGAAATGCACCACCGATGGGATCCCACACACACTCGTAGAACCAAACCAGGCAGTTTATAGATTTTGCAGATGGATTATAGTTAAGAATGTAATGGCTCTGTCTGTTTCTGTATGTCTCTCTCTGTCTCTCTCTTTGTCTCTGTCTCTGTCTCTGTCTCTCTGTCTGTCTCTGTCGGTCTCTGTCTGTCTCTGTCTTTGTCTGTCTGTCTGTCTCTCTCTCTCTCTTTCTCTCTCTCCCTCCCCAAGCTATCCGATCCTCATTCTACTCCTGCGCCATCCCACAACCACTATCACCAAAATTAACAAAACAACCTGGCTATTGCGGACTTGATTTGATATAGCGCCGGCAAATAAGCAGTTCCCCCTCACGTTGCTTCTGTATGGCGCTAAGAAAATTTCCGAGAATTACATTACATCAATTTACACCACATTACAGTATAATAGCGTAGCTACGGAATCGCTATCCACACACGCTCGCATATATATTGCGGCCAGGGAATCTTACCACCAATGCTTCCTAGAACAGGGACGGGACTGCAGTCTGGCCATACAGAGTATTACAGACCAACCACAACAAATCGGTTCAATTACAAAGTCCATTACCATGCAATTTATGAATCCTGGCTCACGGATGATCACGCTATATATAGCGCGTATCAGTGCATCGTGGATACTACGTTTAATGACGCAGTCGTTTAGCTGCCGAATGATTTACTCCGCAAAGTAATTCCTCGAACTGCTTCGGCCGTAGTCAGATAGCGGCCCAAGAAAGACAATGCCTTGATTCTATCAGTCAGAGACAAAAGCCCTGTAGGGATACTTTCTTGCCTCAGTGCAACGGAAGCACCGCGCAATATTATCTTTACGGATTCGCATATAAAATGTCGGTAAAAATCTATATATCGAGTTCTGAAGTGGAGGTCATATTCTTAGAAATATATGAATAAAACGCAGGTAATATGTATGAGATGGTAATGGCAAAACGGAGAGAAATCAATAAATACTTATAAACGAATTCTTAAAATCGTGATGGATAATTATTTAAGTTTGATGATAATGCGATGATGATGCTGTTGGCGATAATAGCAACAATGGAATGTTGACGTAAATAATAAAGCTAATAGCAGAAAAATAGTAGTAATGACAACATCATCAAACATTAATTGTTTGACGCGAATGAACTGATGCAATATTCGGTCTATTTGTCCACAATAATTCCAGCTTATATCTCAGAGCGACGAGTGTGCTGTGTGACCACATTAGTGTCTGGCTTGATCAGGCCTTCAGCAGTGCGGTCCACCCACAGGGGCGATGAAACGCCGGTATACGGAGGCCGGGATCAGACAGTCAGCTTTAATAACCCCTCTGGGACTCCAGGGTTGGAAGGGAACGATGTGGGGGAAGGGTTTCTTCTTCTTCTTCTTCCTCCTCCTCCTCCTCCTCCTCCTCCTCTTCCTCCTCCTCCTCCTTCTCCTCTTCCTCCTCCTCCTCCTCCTCCTCCTCATCCTCAACCTTCTCCTTCTCCTCCTCCCCTTCTCTTGTTCTTGTTCTTGTTGCTGTTGTTGTCGTTGTCGTTGTTCTTCTTCTTCATTATCATAATCATCTTCTTCTTCTTCTTCTTCTTCTTCTTCTTCATCTTATTCATCTTCATCTTCCTCCTCCTCTTCCTGCTCCTCCTCCTCCTCCTCCTCCTCCTTCTTCGTTTTCTTCCTCTTTGGTATCAGACAATCGAAAACCACAGAGGCATACCCACCCGCAGAGGGATACCCGCACGCGAAGATACACACAGATACAGTGTCTTTTGAGATAATGTGTCAATCATAGTTGTAAAAAACGTTTTTTTCGTTTTTTATTATTTTCCAAAAAACGTCGTTTTTTCGTTTTTTATTTCTCGTCTCGTTTTTTTCCGTTTTTTATTTTTATGTAAAAACTTTATTTATTTATTTACTGTCTGTTATTATTTGTTTAATTTTATTCTTGTCTGATATCCCTTACGTTGCTCCGTCCGTTCAAGGATTCATCTAATTTACATCACTGTTTAGTGTCGTCAGTTGAGAAATAAAATAGCACAGAACAGGAAATAACATTTATAAAAGTTATTTGAATTTCGAAGTTATCCTAAATGCGAAATGTTGTCTTTGTACACAGTTATCTCCGATTGACTGATAAACTGACTGATATTACTCCATAATATATTATTATGTTCTTATATAAGTCAAAATTGTAAGTACAATTTTTGATTACGTACACTCAAATTTGAAAAGATTTCAGTATTTTTATCCATCTAGTTTAACTTGCGGAAATCTTGCTTGCTTGCTTGCTTGCTTGCAATCTTGCAATCTTGCTTGATTGAGCCACAGGCTAAATAGTCAAATCTTGCGACGACTAGTTCGATCACTTACAATCATTCAATCGTCGTGAAACTTGGCATATAGACTCGCCCTCGCACACACTTCATTCTATCAAAATTTCACCTCCCCCAAAAAAGGCTAGCTTATAGAATCGGGGACTAAACTTTTCGAATCGGGGAATCCCCTTTTCCGATACGGAGCGTTGTGATTGGCCAGCGTTGTGATTGGCTGCAACAATAATGGGCGCGCTGCCTCGTTAAGCGTGCTATGTTGTAAAATGAACGCGGACTATTTTCAGAGTACACGTTATAGGATACTAGATGGATATAGTAAAAAACTTTGTTTTTACGGGCTGTATTTTATTATCCATCTACTTTAACTTGCGGGAATCTTGCTTGCTTGCTTGCTTGCTTGCTTGCTTGCTTGCTAGCTTGATTGATTGAGCCACAGGCTAAAAAGTCAAATCTTGCGACGACTAGTTCGATCACTTACAATCATTTAATCGTCGTGAAACTTGGCATATAGACTCGCCCTCGCACACACTTCATTCTATCAAAATTTCAGCTCCCCAAAAAGGCTAGCTTATAGAATCGGGGACTAAACTTTTCGAATCGGGGAATCCCCTTTTCCGATACGCAGCGTTATGATTGGCCAGCGTTGTGATTGGCCGCAGTCATAAAATGAACGCGGACTATATATTTGTAGAGGTAACTGCTTCATAAGACGCATTATAGGATAGTAGATGGATATAGTAAAAAACTTGTTTTTACGGGCTGTATTTTATTAATAACTCAATTTCTTATTAAACCAAACTTATGAAGAAGAAAATAATTGTTGTAGATTAATGTTACTTGGTGTTTACTTATAAAGTTATGTTATTTGCTGATTAAAATTAAATTGTGTAAACAAGGTTTTTAATTTAAAAATGGCAGAAAAGATGTAACAAAGTCAAATTATTTTCTTTACGGTTTTTTCTCGTTTTTTTCCGTTTTTTATTATTTTGAAAAAACGACGTTTTATTTCGTTTTTTATTTTGCTTTTACCGTTTTTACAACTATGGTGTCAATGTGTATTGCAGGCTGTCTGTTCTGTTAGTAGTTAAGATTTATGTCTTCTGTCATTTAATTGTGTTCTTGTGAATTGTTTCAATTGCATAACATGTAAATGTACAGCGCAGTGCGTTTGTCAGGCGCTTCAATAAAGAAAAGATTATTTTACTCTCTGCGAGAGACGAGAGACTATACTTGGTGTTAAAGTTCCTGTATTGCAAGCCTAGTTGACACTCGTCGCTACTTCTCAAGGCCCTATAGTAAAAGTGTCTAGATACAATCCCTTGTAGTATCTGATATTTTCCTACATCGCATTCTAGGAGCATGTCCACAGTGACGCTGTTATCACACCAAAGAGCATTTCTGGCTATAAAAGCATCTGTCGTTTCTACACATCGCGTTCTTCTCTATCTGCGCCACCATCTCTGCGTGTGATCCGATATTCAGTGCAATTCTGATTTCTGATAGCGCTTCGTAAATGTCCCATAATTCCTCTCGATAACCCAATTATCTGGTGACCGATTGGCTGATGGTTATCTGTGCCACGCGGTTTATGAGTGCCGCAGAGTGATTAAGTACAGGATCAGAGTTTCTTTCCATAACTAAATTTCGTCCAAATTTCGCGAATTGTGTAAGTAAGGAAGTATGTTTGGTCTCTAATCACCATTTCCAAACGCACAATGGCAAAACAGTCATGTAATGATAAAACATCGAAGTAATTATATTAATAATAATAATAATAATAATAATAATAATAATAATAATAATAATAATAATAATAATAATAATAATAATAATAATAATAATAATAATAATAATAATAATAATAATAATAATAATAATAATAATAACTAACTTTTGTTATGCCTCATTTGGAGGAGACGTAACCGTTCCAGGTGTTCATTTTCTATGTCTCCGGACAATTTTTATATCACCTGAGGGATCATATCTATAATAATAATAATAATAATAATAATAATAATAATAATAATAATAATAATAATAATAATAATAATAATAATAATAATAATAATAATAATAATAATAATAATAATAATAATAATAATAATAATAATAATAATAATAATAATAATAATAATAATAATAATAATAATAATAATAAAGTGTTAAATAGTTAAATGCTATAGTGTAACATGATTAATAACTGTGCAACATCCTAGTGTGCACCGGGGAAATTTTGGTATGTGTATAATACGAGTGTAGCGCGTCAT
>JACEVL010000121.1:417500-422500 GCA_020284085.1 Aporrectodea caliginosa | reverse complement strand
AAATTTGGAACCGGACCTCAGGCAGCGGGAAGAGAAAATTCCTGCCGGTATCACGAAATAGAGTATCCGTCCTAGGACTATCCGGGGGGATGCATGAATTTATCCTCCCGGATGGAATAAACCGGTTTAAAGTATCCGGGGAATAAACCATTCTTTCCCATATCGTCATACGCATCACGATAGCCTCGACGAAAATCCAGTCAAAATCACCAAAAACGAAGTAAATTAATTTCAGGTCGACGTACAAACTAAAGATGCGCAACTTAAAATATTTCGTGTGTACAATAAATTCAAACAGTACGACTGAATACACTCAGAAACCGTCAAAAATGCAAACTAAACCGAATACTCCATTTCGCTAAGGGGGATACTAATGTACGGGGGATACTCTATTTCGTGACACCGGCCCGTGTCACTGAAAAGTTTGGAAAGAGCTGCACTAGGTTTCAACATAGAGCGATCTTAAAATGCCAGTGAGTATATAACTCGTTTATCACTCCTATAGCCCACAACAGACACATTCACACACGAACACACAAACACACAGACATGCGTGGGGGTCCATTTAGGCGGTCCAGATTGAGTTGTGGGGCTCCATATGGGGCTTGCGTTCCACGTATACGAACCGGGCAACGTTGTCTCCGCGTGTCGGAATGCAACGATCAGCGAACGACGCATTCCTAAGACGACACCAACGATCACTTGGCAACGGCGGCGGTCGTGTGATGGATGGCAGGCTGAGCGAAGGCCGGCCACATAGCGAGCGCCGACCGATGGACCATGGATGGACGGACGGAGAGAGGGAGGGAGGGAAGGAGGGAAGGAGAGAGGGACGGAGGGAGGGATGGAAGGACGACGGAGAGAGGGAGAGACGGTAGGAAGGAAGGAGAGAGGGACGGACGGATGGACGGACGGACGGAGGGAGGGATGGATGGAGGCATGGATGGACGGACGGACGGACGGATGGACGGACGGATGGACGGACCGATGGACGGACGGAGGAAGGGACGGAGAGAGGGAGGGACGGACGGATGGATGGAGAGAGGGACGGATGGAGGGACGGAGAGAGGGACGGACGGACGGACGGACGGAGGAAGGGACGGACGGAGGGACGGACGGATGGACGGACGGAGGAAGGACGGAGGAAGGACGGAGGAAGGGACGGAGGAAGGGACGGAGGAAGGGACGGAGAGAAGGGACGGACGGAGAGAGGAAGGGACGGTTGGCCTATCAAGAAAGCAGTTCACGTGTCGCTTGCAGCCCATCGCATCATAATGCTCCCTTCTTATTCTCCTCTACCACCTCTTCTTCCTCTTCTTCTCGTCCTCCTCTGTCTCTTTCTTCTCCTCATTCTCCTGCAGTTCGTTCATCCGCCCCTTCGTCCGTCTATATACATCATTCTGTCCGGCCACCTATCCATTTATCCATGCAGACATCCATCAATTCACCTATCCACTCATCTTTCCAGTCACCCACCCACCTATCCACCCTTTTCTCCAGCTATCCACCCACCCAACAATTCACCCATCTATCCACCAACCAACTCACCTATCCATCAATGTATCCAGACTCCAGTTCATCTATCCACCCATCTATCCAGCCACCCACTCACTCAACCACAAACCCATCCATCCACCAATTCATTCATTCATCAATCCATCCATCCACCCATCCACCCACCCTTACCCACTCGTCCATCCATCCACCCACCGATCCATCCATCCATCCATCCATCCATCCACTTATCCATCCAACCATTCATCCATCCACCCACCATCCACCCATCCATCCACCCACCAACCCATCCATCCACCCACCAACCCATCCATCCACCCACCCATCCATCCATCCATCCATCCATCCATCCATCCATCCATCCATCCATCCATCCATCCATCCATCCATCCATCCATCCATCCACCATCCATCCATCCACCAACCCATCCATCCATCCACCCATCCATCCATCCATCCATCCATCCACCCACCCACCCACCCACCAACCCATCCATCCACCCACCCATCCAACCACCCACCCATCCAACCACTCATCCATCCACCCACCCATCCCTCTCTCCATACTCCTCTTCGTCCCTCTATACCTGTGTCTATCTCCATCCATGTCTCCCTGCCTACATGTGCTCTTGAATTATGAATCGCGTCGCCCTTAAACGTCGCAACACTGGCGATCGTTTCAGATCCATTGCTCTTCCTTTCCTCGGTCGTCGTTGTCGTAAACACCAACCCCGGTTCATCACCATAAATCCGACAACGACAAAGCTCCGTGATGACGATAATCCGACAACAACGATGTCCCATTATGGTCACACTCTCGGCAACGACAAACTTATTAATGATGGTATTACGACAACGTTGAAGACCCTTTAGGACTAGAGTTCAACAACGACTAAATATTAATGACGATATTACGACAAGGAAATTGTTCTGTTATGATTATATTCCAACAACGACAGATGCTTACAGTCAGTTTCCATCTCCACACTTTCCAACAGCAAAGTCACCACAAAAGCCTCTCATTAATCACAGTTATTTTGTGTGTGCTATGTTGAGGTAAGTTGATGGATTGCAAGGCCTGTGCGTGAAATGAAGCCTTCTTAGTTAAAGGAGGAATTTTTGAAAACCTGTGGTTGAATGTACATTATGTACCTGGTAACGTCGTTAACTGCCTGGTTAATGAGGATCTTTAAAGACCTGTGGCTTAATGCACACATTGCACAGTGCTTGCCTGGTTAGGAGGGATTTTCAACGACCTCTGGTTGAATGTACTTTGAGTGCCAACTTAAGGCTAGATTTTTAAAGACCTGTGGTTGAATGAATGTACTTTGCTTGCCTGATCAGGGAGGGTTTTTTAAAGACCTCTGGTTGAATTTACATAACGTTCCAGGTTAACGGGGGATTTTTGAAGCTATATTGCTTGCCTAGTATAGAAGGGATTTTTAAAGACCCGTGGTTGAATGAATATACATTGCTTGGAGGGTTAAGGAGCGAATTTTAAAGACCTGTGGTTTAATGTACATTACGCACTTGGTAAAGGAGAAATTTTAAAGACCTCTGGTTGAATGTACGTTGCGTGCCTGGTTATCTATTCATCTACTCGTCCACTCATCTACTCCCGCCAGAACGGGTAACCGGATACTCCCTTAGCCTCACTCACGTAATCTTGACAAACCGAGCTGCAATTCGTTGCCTGGAAAAGGGGTTATCACAAGGATGCTGTATTATATCATAATAGATGACTTTTGACACTAATATTTCAGTCATCATACTAAACTTTTAATTTAATTTACATCTTTAATTACTAATTATTAGTTCGATGTATTATAATTGTTTTACGCTGTATATCGCATTGTGCGTTTGCAAGTGGAGTAATAAAGAATATACTTACTTACTTACTTACTCAACTTACTTACTTATTTACTTACTCAACTTACTTACTTACTTACTTACTTACTTACTTACTTACTTACTTACTTACTTACTTACTTTAAAGACCTGTGTTTGCATGTACAGTGAGTAACTGTTTAAGAGGGGGTTTCTAAAGACCTGCGGTTGAATGTCCATTGCTTTACCTGGTTGAGGACGGATTGCAAGGCCTGTGAACTGGAGAATTCCAGAATGATATGTCTTTCTTCGGTGAGTTCGTGCGAGGCATCGAGGTCCCTCAGCAGACCGTAACAGTCGCTCACGTTCGACACGAAATGGACGTCGACTTCGATGTCAAGGCTGTGCTGCTCGATCGCCTCGTACAGCCGTTCCAGCTGGAAGAGACCTAGGAAGACACAGAGCAGGTGACACGGTGAGGAGGAAGTGGATATGGAGGAGGAGGAGGTGGAGGAGGGGAAGGAGGAGGAGGAAGAAGAGGAGGAAGAACAAGAAGAACATGAAGAACAAGAGAACGAGGATGTGAAGGAGGAGGAGGAAGAGGAGGAAGAAGAGGAGAAGGAGCAGATGAGGAAGAGAAGGAGAAGGAGTGGAAGAAGAAGAAGAGGAGGAAGAGGGAATAGAAGAGGAGGATAAGGAGGAAGAGGAGGAAGGAGGATAAGAGACGGAAGGTGGAGGAAGGAAGAGGAGGAAGCGGAAGCAGGTCGAGTAAGAAGAAGAGGAGGAAGGAAGAGGATGATAAGGGTGCAGTAGGATGAAGGAGTAGGTGGAGGAAGAGGAAGCGGGAAAAGAAGAGGAGGGAAGAGGAGAAGGGAGGAGGAAGAGAAGGAGGAAGAAGCATGTAGAAGTGGAGGAAGACGATGAAGGTGACGAAGGGGAAGAAGTAGGAGGAAGAGGAGGAAGGAGATCACGAAGAGGAGAGAGGCAAGGAGGAGGAGGATGATACAGTAGAGGAAGATGATGGAGAGGATGAGAAGGAAAGGAATGGCGAGCAGGAAGAGGAAGAGGAGAAGGAGGAAGGGAAGATCAGAAGGATAATGGGGATGACAAAGGTTGAATAGAGGAGGCTGAAGAAGATAGGTGGAAGAGGATAATAGGAGCATTACCAATAGGGAGAGGGGCGAGGAAAAGGATGAAGAGGAGGAGGAGATTGGCAAAGGAAGAGAGGGATAGGAGGCGGAAGAAAAACACGAAGAAAATGTATTGTTCTTTCCGTGGAATAATTATCGAGCCTCGGAATTAAAACAATAATTCTCTGCAGAATAAGAAAGTCTACAAAGGCCAGGATTCGTCATTTCCTAAACATGATCATTCTTTTCGTCATTATTGTTGTCATTATTGTTGTTGTTGTTGTTGTTGTGGTAGGGGCCCGGTCTTTGTTTCGTCTTTTTCTCGTCTTTGACTTGTGTTTGTCTTGTGTTTTTGTTGTCTTTGTCTTGCATTTGTCTTGTCTTTGACTTGTCTTTGACTTGTCTTTGACTTGTCTTTGTCTTGTCGTTGACTTGTCTTTGTCTTGTTTTTGTCTTGTCCTTGTCCTTTTCTTGTGTCATTGTCTCGTCTTTATGTTTTTCTTATCTTAGTCTTGTCTCTGACTTATC
>JACEVL010000121.1:397500-407500 GCA_020284085.1 Aporrectodea caliginosa | reverse complement strand
AGATTGAATCTCATGAGAGCGGTTTCAGGTTATTACTGGGGAGCTTCTAAAAAATCTTTATTAGCAATATATAAAGCATTAATACGTTCAATATTAGATTATGGAGATGTGGCCTATTCTTCGGCTAGTCAATCGCTGTTAAATAAATTATGTACAATTCAAACTGAAGCCCTAAGATTATGTTGTGGAGCCCCAAAGAACACAGCAGCTTTAACACTACAAAACGAATGTGGGGAATTCCCCCTCCATATGAGAAGACTGTATAATTCCAATAAAATGGGAATTAAAATATTAGGAAATAAAGATCATCCATGTCAAATGAATTTCCAACCACATTGGACAGATGTCAGTAAAACACCACAAAACAAGAATCATTCTATACACTACAGAACAAATGAATTCATATCATCTCTTGATACATCTTTTATTGGACCCTGTTTTCCCCAAATTCCCCCTTGGACTAATAACAAAATAGATATAGATATCAGTCTCAAAAAGCAGATTAGCAAAAAAAGAGATAACCCTGAACTTCTGAAATTAGTTGCACTTCAAATGATATCAGGATATAAACTAGAAACACTTATTTACACGGATGGGTCAAAGGCAGACGAAGTTGTTACTGCAGCTTTTACAATTCCAAGTATAGATTTAGATAGAAAGTTTAGATTATGTAATGGATCCAGCATCTATGCAGCAGAGTTAACTGCAATAAAAGAAGCAGTAACATGGATACTAAACACTGAGAATAATAAGAACTGCCAATATGTAATATTATCCGACTCACTAAGTGTACTTACTTCTATTAAGAAAAATAAATCTGATTCACGACCCAATTTATTTAACGAACTGATGATGCAATTGAATAGATTGGAACCTAATCAAATAAAAATGGCATGGATTCCAAGCCATGTAGACATAAGTGGTAATGAAAGAGCAGATAAATTAGCAAAGGAAGCACTCAATTTAGATAATATTAATTCCACAAAATACTTAGAATCACAAGAGATGAATACTTTTATTAAAGACTATATAATAAATAAATGGCAAATAGAGTATAACGTTGAAAAGCAAGGGAACTTCTATAAAACCATATGCCCACTTGTTTCTACTAATATAAAATTTTCTGATCCATATAGGCATAAAGAAGTACAAATTAGTAGATTGAGACTTGGTGTTGCCATTACTAATAAAAAACTATTTCAAATGAAAAAGCACCCTAATGGGTTATGTGATACATGTGAGGTTACGGAAAGTATAGAACATATTCTATTGGAGTGTAAAAAGGAAAATATTTCAAATATTCTAAAAGATAAATGTAATAGTTATAAATCAGAATTTAATTTAAAATCTCTGCTTGATGTGGGATGTTTGCAGAGTGCAGTATATAATCTTGTTAAAATCATTAATAAAGGAAAAATACTATAATTATTGTCATAAATATTAGTATCAGATCAAATCTATTACAAACATATAGTTGAACACATTCCTTATGATTAAAATACCAATAAACACAAAATATGTGTGATTAATGGTCATTTCATTATTTCATTGCATTTTCTAATGATATTACATTGTTTCATAGGAAAATGTTTAATGAAATGTTTAATTAAGTATTCTGTCATGTAAATAATTGTTAACATGCATTCTTGTAAATAGATGTATGTTAAAATAAAATGTGTATATAATACATGTATATATATTACACATCTGTGCTGAATTTCTGTTTGCAAATAGCATTACATGTTATTTTAGAAAACTTAAAGAAGTACTGTTAATAACTTTGTAAACATATTTGAAAAGAGCTAAAATAGCCAAAAAAAGAGCTGATATAGCCAAAAAAGAGCTGATATAGCCAAAAAAGAGCTGAAATAGCCACCAAAAAAAGAAACAAAAGGAGAAAAAGGAAAAAAAAAAGGAAAAAAAAGATGTTAAAAAAGAATTACAATAAAAAGAGCCAATGGGCCAAACATAACGGAGATACAATACTTTAATATGTATCAAATCAAATAATATGTATCTATCAAATATTGTTAATATTGTTAATAAGATTGAGGAGAAAACAGTTATTAACATTATACGGAAATGAACTTAATCCGTCAGAAACTTTAAATACGTCTACATCTTATCAGAAACGGAATCAAAGCCAAGAAAAGAAAAAGAAAACTGTTGATAGAAATTATATGAAAATGAACTTAAATCGTCAGAAACTTTAAATACGTCAGCATCTTATCAGAAACGGAATCAAAGACGAGAAAGGAGAAAGAACATTTGTGAGAACATTACAAGAAAATGAACGGAAATACATCAACAACTTTAAAGACGTCAACAGCCTTTGTAGCTATAGGATGTCGTTAAATATTGGATTATGTATGTACAATTGCTTATATTTCTCCCAAGCCACTGAACAAATATACTGTTAGATTAATGATTGATGAAACTAGGGTGACCCTGCTAGCGGAACCTTATGTTCCTTTGGGTCTGCCTATTGACGCCACTGAGTATGATTGTCTAAATTGTGTTTGTATGTGATAGTATTATGGTGATCAATAAAAGTATTGATTGCGTGATTGATTGAAGTTTTCCAATGGTCTCGTTGGTCTTGGATAGCGCCCACTTTGAAGAGAACTGACGTGCCTTGGGCAATTCTGGTGCATAGAGTTTTATTTAAACGTTTTTCTCTGTCTACGGGTAAGGAGGGGTTCACGAGTGGTTTGTGTGCTGGAATTTCAATCGAGAGGTCGCGGGTTCAAATCCCCGCCAGGACAGATTTTTCTCTCAAAATTTCTGCTACGCCTTCGTTCCTAAGTAAGTATATTCTTTATTATACAATACAATACAATACAATACAACTGTAATTTGATAATGCCCTCCTTACAAAGTTCAGAAGTGTACATTGAAGCCGGGCAACCATTAAGAGCCATAAGTAGACTGGAAGAGGTAAGTTTTAAGTTTAGAGCGAAAGACAGTCTCGCTAAGAGAGTTGCGAACATGAGGAGGTAGAGAGTTCCAGATGGAAGGACCGGCAACTGTGAATGAACGCCGGCCAAAGACAAGACGTGTACCAGGAACAACATACTTTCCAGCAGATGCTGATCGAAGAGAGGAGCGACCTTTAACAGAGTTGCAAGGTGTTACCATGGAAGACAAGTAGGAAGGGAGATGATCTGTGCATGCTCTGTACATGAGGAGTGCCAGCTTATGAGTACAATGACCTCATATGCCGAGACTAAGAAAATGAAGTCGCTAACACTCCATACCCATAGCTGCCTCTCGTTGTAAGCTTAAACGAATTCTCTTCTTTTTCTTCGCGGATGGTACGATCGGCGTAATGTTTAAACACCGGAAAATAAAATCCATTATTTTTGTTAGACACCTTTAAATCGGGGATCCCGATGCTATATGTTCTTCAATTCTGCTGTATGGACATTGGTCAATAATTTGCTTGTTAGCTAGTGCGACCATTCTCCATTTTCTGAAATCCCAAGCTCTTGACAGAAAAATCCCAAGATTGGTCAAAAGTCTACCAAAAAATCCAAGTTACCAAAAAGGAAAAAGTTGTGATAAAATATGAAATGTGTTTTAACTTTTAACAATCACAATTATTCACAAAAATGCCTAGTTAAGAACTCGCAAAGAAAAAACCGGAGCATAACATTGAATTAACAATGTTTACAAGTTAGCCTACAATAATAAATTATAATAAACGTCTTTCAGACTGAGCGAGTTTTTCTAATCTGATTCGCTGCCACTGTTGCAAAGTACGGTAAAAACTAGTCTGTAGACCTCAGAAAAATCCCAAGATTGCTAGGCAAATTCCCCAGATCCCAAGTCGGATCCCCAAATTCTAAGATCTTGGGAAAAATCCCAAGCAGTGGTCGCACTGTTGTTAACGTATTGCAAACTGTATTCGCCGTAACTGGCCTTTGATGCCACAAGGCGTCGCTAGGCGCACGATGCTACCAACAATGCTAAAATTGTATATCCAGTAGTTAGCCAGCAGTGGTGAAGTCTCTTACCCGATCAATTCATTGAAAAATGAGCAGGTCGAAGCCATAAGGTCGCTATATAAAAATATTTACACCTACAATTACGTAACAGAGTCGAGTAAAGTCTATGTCAACGGCCGTGGCAGCCACAAGATGGCGTTACATGTGAAAACAAATCATTATGCTCTGTTTTGACACCTTTAAAACGCTATTTAAAAACTCTATTTACTAGTCAATTTAGTTCAATCGCTCAGATATAGTTTAGACCAAGTTGATGTTAACAGCCATGAACACCATAATAGGCACTGGAATCCATTAAACAGTGGAACGTTGAAACCGAACCCTCCCAAAGGTCCACTCAGCCTATCATTCGCGAGATGGCGCGTTCGTAAAAGCGGGATGTAGGACGTGATGGGCGCCTTGTATGGCTGCCGTATACAGTTAAATTCGACTCCAGTAATAACTTGTGATCATAATAATAATAATAATAATAATAATAATAATAATAATAATAATAATAATAATATCTTTTCTTTAATAAAGTGCCTGACAAACGCACTGCGCTGTACATTTACATGTTATGCAATTGAAACAATCTTAACTACTAACAGAACAGACAGCCTGCAATACACGACGCTAATAGCAGCCTACAAAGCATATCCGCCCTACAGGACTCGAACTCGGTACCTCTCGCTCTCTACGCAAGTGTGTTATCCAATGCGCTGTCGCCCCCGCCCCCGCCCCCGCCCCCCCATTCATACTGATGTTTGTAATCATCCTGCATTGTGTCAGTTTGAAATCAAACGAAGATTATTGTATTGTATTGTATTTGATCATTTATAAAGCGCTTCTCATAGCATAAGCCTTTCAGAAGCGCTCCCTGTGCGAGGTACTCCGAGGAAAAAGGAAGGTTTTAAGGTGAGAGAAAGAGGTAGAGATGCTCCTAGAGAGGATTGTAGAGCGTAGAGAAGGAGGAAGAAATACCTTTATTATTATTACATCGGGGCTTAGCTACCGGGTAATCCCTCCATTGCCCGTGTTTCGGTAATGCCAGTCCCAAGTCTGGATAAAGGAGTAGGGCTTCTTCTTCTGCATCTCCTCCTCCTCCTCCTCCTTCTTCTTCTTAATGCGGATGGTAGGCTACGCCTGGCGTCCAGGCAACCACAAGATATAATTAAACACCGGAAAAATATAATGCTTTACTTTTGCTTAAACACCTTTAAATCAGGGATGCCATGCTATATAATATTCTTCAATTCCGTTCAATAATCAGTCAAAATTATCATCAATTTGGAATATGGCACGCAGAATGGAAGGGGTGGCATCTGCAACATCCATTCCCACACTTCAGAGTGAGGACACTAAAGCTGAATCTAATTTACAGAAAGCTAATTTATTGGGAAAAATTTACTCCCAAGCCAGTAGTACTTCAAATTATAAGGACGAATTCTTAAATTATTTACAAAATAAAGATAATGAAAATAAAACATTACCAAATCAGTATAATAATGATACATCAGCTCTTAATGTGATCTTCACTATTCGAGAACTTCAAGATGCCATAGACGCCTCAAAAAATAATAAATCCCCCGGCGAGGATCGAATCCCTTATGAGCTAATTAAGCATCTCCACAAAAATGTCAGAAAGGTATTGTTATCTTTTTACAACAAAGTTTGGACAACAGGTGTAATACCAAAAGAATGGAATCATGCTATAATTATGCCTATTCTAAAGCCAAATAAAGATCCTACAGCTCCTGAATCTTATAGACCAATCTCACTTACACCAACTTTGTGTAAAATAATGGAAAAGATGATAACAAACAGATTACAGTGGTTTTTAGAAACCAATAAACTTCTCACTCCGTATCAAACAGGATTTAGAAAGCATAAAAGCACTATAGACCAAATTCTTAGACTTCAAGATTATATACATAAAAAACTGAGCAATAAACAAAATGTCTTAGCAATATTTATTGATTTTGAAAGAGCGTATGATATGCTCCATGTTCCAACTTTGTTGGAAAAATTACATAAAATGGGAATATCGGGAAATATATTTGACTGGATTTCTAAATTCCTAACTAACAGAACTTTTCAAGTTAAAGTAGGGATAGAATTATCTGAAAAATTCTCACAAGAAAATGGGACTCCACAAGGTTCTGTTATTTCTTCGTTATTATTTTTAATAATGATAAATAATCTGGATCCTGGTTCGGAAAATGTCGAACTATCGTTATTTGCTGATGATAGTGCAATTTTTTATGCTAGTCGAAACGTAAAATTACTTCAAGATAAAATCCAAAAAGCTATTAATAAAATAAATGATTGGTGTGATGAAAACGGATTTAAAATTTCTTTAGCTAAAACCACTGGAATAGTATTTACAAAAAAGAGGAAATTACCCAAATTACGGATTACCCTTAATAACAAACAAATTAAAATAGAAAATACTGTCAAATTCTTGGGAGTTATCTTTGATTCTAAATTAAAATGGAACTCCCATATAGATTACATTGTTACCAAATGTAAAAAACGAATGAATATCATGAGAGCTGTATCTGGATATGGATGGGGAGCATCCAAGCGAGCCCTTTTATCCATTTACAAAGCTATAATTAGATCAGTTCTTGATTATGGCGATGTGGCATATAGCACAGCAAGCTCTTCCCAGTTGAAAAAATTGCAAAATATTCAATCTGAGGCTTTGAGGTTGGCTTGTGGATCAGCTAAAGGCACCCCGATCATAGCCCTACAAAATGAGTGTGGTGAATTACCACTCCACCTACGTCGCTTAAATAACTCGCTCAAGATTGGATCTAAGATCATCAGTTCTAAAGATCACCCAGCGGCGGAGGCTATGCGAGACCACTGGTCAAATTATTATTATGCATCCTCTGTTAAATCAAATTCTATGTTTAAAAGAACTGAACATTTTTTCTCCTTAAATTCTCAGCCATTTAATTCACCATTTTATCAGTCAACAGCTCCGTGGCTGAACAAAACCATTAAAGTCGATCTATCCTTGAAAAGACATATCAATAAAAAGACAGACTCCCCTGATATTATGTCATCGTTGTCATTAGAATTAATTAATAAATATGTTGAATATGTATCTGTCTATACAGATGGATCTAAACTTGAACATAAAGTTTCAGCAGCTTTCTGTATACCTTCTATGCAGATCCATAATATTTATAGAATAGCAAATGACTCCTCGATTTATTCAGCCGAATTAACAGCAATAACTGAAGCAATTAAATGGATTGTTGAAAATGAAAATGAAGAAGCAAATAAATATATAATATTTACTGATTCATTAAGTGTAGCCACATCAATAAAAGAGAATAGGTCTTGTTCACGGCCTAATCTATTTCTTGAATTTTTAGATAATATTAATAAACTAAAACATAGTATTGTTCTCATAGCATGGATTCCTAGCCATATTGGTTTATCTGGAAATGAAATGGCAGACACGCTGGCAAAGAAGGGGCTGGAAATATCTGTGATTAATTCAACAAATTATTTAGAATTAAAAGAAATCTATTCCTTAATAAGGAATTATGTAATTAATAAATGGCAAATTGAATATAACCTTGAATCAAAAGGAAGATTCTATAAATCTATTCAACCTTTGGTGTCCACAAATATAAAATTTATAGACTCTCCAAGGAAACGTGAAGTTCAAATTACCAGACTTAGAATGGGACATATCTTAAGTAATACATGGTTGAAACATATAGGTAAAAGCCTAACGGACTTATGTGCTGAATGTCAGGTGCCTGACACTATTCATCATATATTAATTGCTTGTAAAAAACACGACATATCAAAATTAATATTTGAAAAATGTGCAAAGAAAAAAGTGGAATGCACTGTTGAAAATATATTGTCTATTCCAGATATTTATCTCGAAGTATATAGCATACTCATGATTATAACTAATGGGAAAATTATGTAGAGATTATTAATAAATAGTGTAAATATTATCTGAAAATACTCTCTGCAGGTAATATGTGTAACTACATAACTTAGATAACGGCAATAAATATTGACTAATGCGGCTGGATAACGGTTGCTGGAGTAGAACATCATAACTTGCTTCAGAATAATGGTCTATGATTATAGCAATTGAATTGGTTTGTTTATGGTGATAAATGTATGGGTTTCTAATTTGAATGTGTTTTTTTATTGGATAGAACTGATGCTTAACAATGTTTTTAATATTCTTGGTCTTTAGTTATTACTTAAAACTAGTTTGAAAATGTTTATGTATAGGATTCATTTTGAGTTAATTGTAATTGATAAAATCAACATTTAATAATATTGATGCTTTGATTGTCATGTTGATATTGATTATTGAATTTGTTTGTACTATTCTTGATGGACTAAGAATATTGAACATTGATTGATTGTAAATGTAAAATTGATAGCTTGATGTTAATTTAGAGAGATAGATGTGATGCTCTGCAAATATTGTAATTAAGAATAAGAATTAGATTAAAATTGAGGAGAAAACAGTTATTAATAGAGCCTATATGGTCGCCAAAAAAATTAATGAAAAGCCTGTACGGCTAGAAGATTAATTTTGTTTCTTTTTAATATCAAAAAAAGAAGGAAAAAAGGAGGAGAAAAAAGAACAACCACCTGTCAAATTTCATCGTTGCAACTTCCTGTCAGAAAAGAAGCAAAGACAAGAAAAGAGAAAGAATTCTGATGAAAAACATTATTCGAAAATGAACTTAAATACGTCAAAAACTTTAAAGTCGTCAATATCCTTTCAGAAATAGAATCCAAGACGGAAAAAAGATAAAGAAAACTGATGAAAACACTACACGAAAATGAACTGAAATGCATCAAAAACTTTAAAGACGTCAACGGCCTTTGTTGCTAAAAGATGTCATTAAACATTGGATAAATAAATAATTCCGTTCTATTAAGAGCTGTAATATGCCAAAACTAATCTTTGTCGGCGGAAACGGCCTATGTTGTCATAAGCTGCCGTTAAACTGTGGATCCATATTGATAAATCGATTATGGTATCATGCTAGGCAGCTAGAGCCTTGGAAATGTACTCGTCGTAATCGGCCAGTAATGCCACAAGATGTCGTTAGACGCACGATGCTAAGTTGTTAAAATTGTGCGTCCAGTAGTTAGTATAAGATAATAAGACCCTAAAATGTCGTGGCACCTATTCAAACGGCTGCAGTGGTGGTGAAGCATCTTACCCGATCAATTCATTGAAAATTGAGCACGGTCTAGGACGATCACATATTATGGTCGCTCTATAAAGACGTTAACATTTACTAAGAGATGAGTCGAGTACAGTCGATGTCAACAGCCATGTCTCGAGATATTCTATCCCCCTAAAGCATATCCCCCGGATGCAATCAAACCGCTTTAGAGTATCCGGGGGGATAAACCATTCTATCCCCCATCGTCATACGCATCACTATAGCCTCGACGAAAATCCAGTCAAAATCACCAAAAACGAAGTAAATTGATTTCAGGTCGACTTACAAACTAAAGATACGCAATTTAAAAATGTTATGTGTACAATAAATCCAAACAGTACGACTGAATACACTTAGAAACCGCCCAAAATGCAAACAAAACCGAATAGGGCCTACTCCATTTCGCTAAGGGGTACTCGTGTATGGCGGATACCTTATTTTGTGACACCGGCACACGATGTCGCTAAACGTGAAAACAATGCATTACGCTCTGTTTAGACACCTTTAAAACGCTGTTTCAAACTCTATTTATTAGTCAATTTCGTTCAATCGCTAATCCTGTTGGTGAGGTTGATAGCAACAGCCATGGACACCATTAAGCATTGGAATCCATTAAACACTGGAAAGTTGAAACTATTAAATCGCTACCGGGTAATCCGCCATTGCCCGTGTCTCGGTAATACAAGTCCCTAGCTGGATAAAGAAGGAGGGCGACGATGATCATATTTATTATGATGCTGTAACCCCTAGAGGGTGCTATGGGTATGAATTGTTAGCGAC
>JACEVL010000121.1:390000-395000 GCA_020284085.1 Aporrectodea caliginosa | reverse complement strand
ATACAACGACAGAGAGACAGAGAAAGAGAGAAAAAGTCAAGACGAAGCGATAAACAGAGACACAGACAGACAGACAGACAAGCAGTCGATCAAACATACACACACCGAAACGATGGAAACCTACAACTACGCAGAACCGTTCCAACCGTCCAACCTCCCTCATCGAACCAGGCTACCGATCACCACTACTACCACCCATCACCAATTTGCTTCTGATGTGCGCTGGGACTGCCCCCTAAGTGCCCAACTTCCGCCCACAATGGACGCCCTTGGGGCAGTGCGGGGTGAGTGAGCAAATGGAGACAAATGGTTGAGACACGTCATCGGAATATTTCATGTAACCGGTGGTGGTGACTGGTGACAGCGCTCGCAGGTGCCTGTTTCTAAAGACACGGGATTGCCACGCGAAACATGTTTACTGTGTTTAATAGATGTCTGTACACCAATGTGCGATTAGCAATTGGTTAATAAAGAATATGCTTACTTACTTACTTACTTACTTACAATACAATACAATACAACACAACACAACTGGGGCGCGGTGGTATAGGGGTATTTTCGGTGCCTTGCAGCCGGAGGGTTGCGGGTTCCAATCCACCTCAAAGCCGCCGCGTAGGGACCCTGGGCAAGTCCTTCACTCGCAATTGCTCATGCGCTTCGGCGTGAAACTCCGATTCAGCGTCCGCGCAGTAGTCGGGAGCGCCTCTGAATAGGCAATCTGGTAGGGGCGCTATAACGCGCCCCAGTTGTATTGTGTTGTATTGTATTGTACTCCACGTTTATATTGCGACCGAGCCACCCGCAGTAAAGATCCGAGAAATTAATCTCTGATAAACCGACCGACCGGGAATCGAACCCGGGCCGCCGGCGTGGAGAGCGGGCTACCAACCCACTCGGCCACTCAAGATCTCATCTTGTGGTATCAAATGCCAGTAACAGCGAACACAGTTTTCACTGCAATACGTCTGGAGGACGGTACTAGCGATTTTTTATTTATTTACTCCAAGATTTAACGTCGTCATATGACATCAAAGGCCGTCGACGACAATGTAAACATATACAGTGCATTGAAAATGAATTCATAGCGTCCAAAAGACACCATTTAAGACTGTCCAAACATAACCTTAACATGGCATTAATGTTCATTGTTTAACGACATAAAAAAAATTGTTCATAACGTCTTTGATACATGCAATGTGGTATCGTATGCGAATTCAACAATAATATTATGTAGTAGCAAGAAATGATTCTTAAAATTAATTCTTAATCACCATTCCTAATGTACATTTACTTCTTAATCTATTTATTTCAATAACAATAATTATTATATATTTTACAAATTTATAATACACAAAATTTTAATATGACGCTCTTATTCCACTTCTGAATTTTCAAGAAGTTCTCAATCAGTAAAAATCAAGTATTATTATAGAAATATATTCAAACATTGAATATGACAATTCTTTATAATTTATCATGTTACTGCGTTGATAATAAAAGAGAACCGAAAAATCACCAGATATTTTCAATCTATTACATTTCATTTGATTAACATAGCTTGAATGATATTTGTTACAAATGTAAGTAAGACATGAAATTTATAATTTTTTTTTTTTTTTTTGGTACATTTTACGGAAGTATTTGATCATTTCAATAACACAATACTATCATAATATATGCAATACTATCATAATATATGCAATATATGTACTAGCGATTGAACGGAATTGAGGAATATATAAAACTGCGATCCTCTGATTTAAAGGTATCTAAAGAAAACGATGGGATTCTATTTTCAGGTGTTTAACGATATCTTGTGGTTGCCGGGGCGTATTAAGTAGAAGATGAGAAGAGCAGTCCCTTAAGCTAACAACAAGAGGCATGAAATCTTAGCGAAATCATTTTTTTAGCCTCGGCATACGAGAGCGTGTGGCCAGTACTCTCCCTTGTCGTCTCGTCTTCCCAACGATAGCGTACGGTCAGCTTACCCATTATAGCCGAGTTGGCTAGGGGCGCAGGTCGAGCAGAAATCTCAAACCTCTGTCAAAGTCCGGTCAGCGAACTCATTATAGCTTAACGACGTCTTGTGGCATCAAAGGCCGTTTACGACGAATACAGTTTTCACTGCACTAGCAATTGATAATGTGACTGATGTCTTATCGCTTAAGTGGAATTGAAGATATTTATATATAGCATTGAGATCCTCCGAGTTAAAGGTGTCTAAAGAAAACGTAAAGATTATAATTATTCTCTCGTGTTTACCGACGTCTTGTGGCATCAAATGCCATTCACGACGAATACAGTTTTCACTGCATTTGTAACAAGTCATGGTGTATAAAACTCTATCGATTGATGTGGTGGTTTTTCTGTTTAACGACTAGCTGTGTGGTAACAAAGACCATTAGCGTCGCCCTCCTCCTTCATCCAGGCTTGGGACTGGCACTGTCAGAAAGCGAACAGTGGCGGAGTTCTACCGATTGAGCGGAATTTAGGAATATATAGCATCGGAATTTCCCGATTTAAAAGGTGTTTAATCAAACAGAAAGGATTATATATTTTCCGGTGTTTAACAATTTTTTGCTGTCGCCCGAACGCCAGACGTATACGATCCGTATTAATTAAGTGGGAGAAGACCAGTCCCTTAAGTTCACAACAAGAGGCAGCCAATTCCATGGGTATTGAATAATATATAGCATCGGGATCTCCGATTTAAAGGTGTCTAATCAAACAGTTCTAAAGGTTTGATATTTTCCGGTGTTAAACAATTTCTTGCGGTTGCTCGGACGCTAGACGTACCATCCGTATTAAGAAGAAGGAGAGCAGTCCTTTAAGCTAATAACGAGTGGCAGCCATTGGCATTAAGTTCTAGCGACTTCATTTTCTTAGCCTCGGCTAATAAGGCCATGTGGCCATTCCTCTCCCTCGCCGACAGTGTACGGTCAGTGTACTCATTATAGCTGAGATGGCTAGGGTGCGCAGGTGGAGCAAAAATCTTTAAAGAAATTTCTGCCCTGGCTGGGATTCGAACCCCGCGACAATCCAGCACGCTAACCAATAGACTATCGATCACGTAAATACATAAATATTGTATTTTTGTATTTGTATTGTATTTGAACACTTGTTATAGCGCCCCTACCAGATTCCTATTCAGAGGCGCTCCCGACTACTGCGCGAACGCTGAATCGGAGTTTCACGCCGAAGCGCATGAGCAATTGCGAGTGAAGGACTTGCCCAGGGTCCCCACGCGACGGCTTGAGGTGGATCCGAACCCGCAACCCTCCAGCTGCAAGGCACCGAACATACCTCTACACCACCGCGCCCCAGTTGTATTGTGATGTGTTGTATTGTGTGTTGTATTGTACTCCACGTTTATAATGCGACCGAGCCACCCGCAGTAAAGATCCGAGAAATTAATCTCTGATAATCCGACCCGACCGGGAAGCGAACCCGGGGCGCCGGCGTGACGAGCAGGCACCAACCCACTCGGCTACTCAGGATCCTTAAATATATGTGATATATGTAATATGTAACATAATGCATGTTTAATTTTATATGTGTTGCGCCATAATATTTATATATTCCTTTATCCAATTTAAACTGACAATCCGCAGTATGATCACATGATATAGTAGTAGGCTAACAGATTACAATAAGTGTAGCAGGAGTCGAATTTAGCTGTGTGGCAGCCTGCAAGGCGCCCATCTGCACGACTGCTCATTCTACCAATGTCATTGGTGAATTGAAGGCTGAGAAACCTTATGGGGTTAGCGGGTATCGAACCCGCGTCCTTCTAATCTTAAGAATTCGTGCCACAGTGTTACCATTCAATCATAATTATCTCCCTCCGATTATATATATTATATACATATATAATGAATACATATATACATATATCTATTATACATAATCTATACATATATGGATACATTATGTATATATCCACTTTTCCATGGAATTCACGTGTCTTTGTGTCTTCTGCCCCTCAAGAGCTCGCTGTCGTGTTTCAATGGTGTGTGGACTTATTTATCGATGCCTCGCTCGTCACAAGTCTCCAGTAGAGACCACTTGAGACCATTGTGGGGCGCGGTGGTGTAGGGGTATGTTCGGTGCCTTACAGACGGAGGGTTGCGGGTTCGAATCCACCTCAAGCCGCCGCGTAGGGACCGTGGGCAAGTCCTTCACTCGCAATTGCTCATGCGCTTCGGCGTGAAACTCCGATTCAGTGTCCTCGCTGTAGTCGGGAGCGCCTCTGAGTAGAAATCTTGAAGGGCGCGCTATATAAATATCCGAAATGAATGAATGAATGTAATAATTAGAGCCTAGCTTAATGCATGAACAGTTTCAAGCTTCATTTTGAAAGGCCTGAGTTGGCTCAGGTGGTGCAAGTATTGAGCCATAATCTCAACAGAACTGTACTTGCGTGATCTTTGCCGCCCAGTGTCCGACGTTGCAGCGCGTCGGGCGCTTCGTTCTACGACGAGGGGTGAGCTCCTAGTTCCACGGTCTCGCTCGGCTATTAACACATTGACCGCCAAGGACGAGTTATCTCGTCCTACAGAAGTTTATGCAGACGCCGAGGATGAGTATACTCGTCCTTCAGCGAACGGTTGCTATATAATATCTGGCGTGTGCGTAATACATCTATTGGCGTGGTAAAAATAGCACGATGCACTAGTGACACACTGGCGAAGAAATTTTGAAAATTGGAAAAGAATTACATTTTTTTTCGCACTTTTATACCATTGTTATTTTTGGTCAAAATGTTGAGAAAAAGGTGATGTTGTTTTGTCGTCGACACGGGCGGATTGTTATAAATGAAAGAACAAACAAGATGTAGGCCTAATTATACTGAGCTTAGGCCTACATCATACTGGGAACCTGACAACTTCAGTGAAATTGAACAGACATTGGAGAGGCATTCGAAGGGAACCACGTCACTGTTGCAAAACGTGCTTGTCGAAGCCAGCACTGTGTGCTGTTCCATGTTTCGAAGTCTACCA
>JACEVL010000121.1:367500-382500 GCA_020284085.1 Aporrectodea caliginosa | reverse complement strand
TCCGACATCGATCCTCTGACCTTCACCTTGATGCTATTCGTTTCAGGATCCGTGTCAGTCCTCGCTGACCATAAGCCTCGCCTGATCCACCGCGAGTAGAAACGGTGACAGGAGGGAGAGGAGATCTCAGTTTCACGTGCATTTTTAATCCACTCTCTATGTATCTCTCTCTATGACTGTCTCTGTCAGTCTCTCTGGCTCTCTGTTTCGCCGTCTGTCTGTCTCTGTGTCTCTCTGTGTAATTGTTTCTTTCTCTGTCTGTCTCTATCTTTGTCTCTGTCTCTCTCTGTCTCTCTGTCTCTCTCTCAGTCTCTTCCTATCTGTCTCTGTAACTATTTCTGGCTCTCTGCTGTCTCGCTCTCTGTCTGTCTGTCTCTATCTCTCTCTCTCTTTCTTTCTTTCTTTCTTTCTTTCTTTCTTTCTTTCTTTCTTTCTTTCTTTCTTTCTTTCTTTCTTTCTTTCTTTCTTTCTTTCTTTCTTTCTTTCTTTCTTTCTTTCTTTCTGTCTCTCTCTGTCTCTCTCTGTCTCTCTGTCTTTGGGTCGACGGTTTCTGCGTTCGCCTCCACTGGCCAAGGGTTGAAAGAAGTTCTCCTGTTAACAGGTGTCTATCTGCCTCCTGATATAATAACAACAACAAGATGACTTATATAGCGCCATAGCTCAGCCGAGGCCGAAGAAAAGAGCGCTGAACACGAGTACAACAGTCATCGTCGGAAACCAAAGCGGAGCCTTTTCCAATCGAATCGATTTGCTGTTACAAAGACAGAGGGCGTTTCCTTATTCCATCCTCGCAAGCAATATTGCTGCCCACCCATGTAGCCGACCACCCACATTGCCAACCCTCCATATCGCAAACCATGCACGCACATCGCCTCACACACCCATCACGGACCACCCACATCGCAGAGCACCACATCGAAGACCACACACATCGCAGACCACCCAAATCGCAGACCATCAATGTAGCAGACCACCCACATCGGAAACCACCCACACCTGCTATAGACCACCCACATACCAGACCACCCACATACCAGACCGCCCACATCGCAGACCACCCACATCGCAGACCACCCACATCGCATACCACCCACACCGCAGACCACCCACAGCTCAGACCACCCACATAGCAGACCACCCATGTAGCAGACCGCCCACATCGCAGACCACCCGCACCGCAGACCACCCACATCGCAGACTACCCTGCTCCCCTCGCCGTAAACCCTGCGACCGACGCTAGGGGATTGTACTTGTCTATCCGCCCTTAATAACCGATCGTCTCAACTGACATCCGCTAAGTCGACGTCCGTCACATCTATCCAACTTTTCCACATCTATATCCCTGTACATTTATATAGCGCCCACAGTGAAGACCTCCCAGGGCGATGGAAAAGTCGTTTTCAATCGTTGTTTGATCCAACATCCGAAACCGATTCTATTTATATTATCCTCGTTCGAAATGCGAATTACATGTGTTATGCCTCGGTATGTATGTATGTATGTATGTATGTATGTATGTATGTATGTATGTATGTATGTATGTATGTATGTATGTATGTATGTATGTATGTATGTATGTATGTATGTATGTATGTATGTATGTAGGTAGGTAGGTAGGTAGGTAGGTAGGTAGGTAGGTAGGTAGGTAGTTAGGTAGGTAGGTAGGTAGGTAGGTAGGTAATATTAATCTAACGATTACAATAACTGTCATTATTACTTTGAATCTCAATATGAATAGAGCCTTTACCATACTTACTTACTTACTTCAGCCTCCTCCCATCGACCACTGTGCTCAGCACAGACTTGATCTTCTAGTACCTCACACTAGAACAGCTATGGCTCAGTCCCGGTCCTTTACCTCCATTGGTCTCTCTCTTTGGAATGCGCTGTCTCCATCTACTCGCTCTCATATTCTAGCTGGTAACTCCTCCTCCACCTTTGCTTTTCTCAAAACCTATTTCTTCTCTATAGTGGCTTTGCACACTGGGAACGCCTCTAAACGGTTCACCCGACTGGAGGCGCTTTATAAAAGTTTGACTGTAATACAATAGAATACAATACTTACTTACTTACTTGACCTAGCAAAGCCATGCATGCACTGAATGCGTAGAAAAAAGAGACGGTTCCAACTCCCGTCAGCATCCCCCGTCCACCTCGTTCCATCCTCAGTAACCCATGGGTGCAAACGCATCTCCCGCTCTTTTGCCCCAATCCATAGCAAACCCCAAAGCGCCGCTCAACCTCTTCCTAGATCGGCTGAGGGGAACTCGGGACAATACCAAAAGGCACTCAATTAAAAGCCGCGGGGCACATCTGCGCTGGTATCCAGCGCAACACAACGCAGTCCTGGCACATCAAATATTCAACAGAATTGTCTGCGTTTCCACCCGTCAATCATTTATTCACCCATCCACTCATCTATATATCTATCCATCCATCCCTCCGTCCAACTATCCATCCAACTATCCAACTATTCATCTATCCGTCCATCCATCCATCCATCTATCCATCCATCCATCCGTCCGTCCATCTATCCATCCATCTATCATCAGTCCATCTATCCATCCATCCGTTATTCCATCCATCCCTCCGTCCAACTATCCATCCATCTATCCAACTATCCATCTATCCATCCATCTATCCATCCATCCATCTATCCACACATGCATCCATTAATCCATCCATTAATCCATCTATCCATCCATCCATTCATCTATCCTTCTATATCCGTATCTGTCCTTCCGTTCGGTCTTCCATTCACTCATTCGTCCATCCGTCAATCCATTAGAGTGACTGTCGCTACTGTTATAAGATAACTCTGTTGCTTACAATTAAAATTACGATTACCGTAACATTGACGACTACCTCTCGGTTACGATTACAGCCGCAATTACGAATAGTTTACAACTACCTTTACATTTACTACTACTAATCAACTAGTTATCCTATTACGTTTACCAGTTGTTTAAAACTGTCTCTACATTTACAATTACCTCTCCTGTTACGATTACAGCTACGATTACAGTTTGATCACAGTTTGGTTACAGTTAGACTTACCGTGCGTTGTGTCGTAGAGGTAGTGTAACCGCGTCCATCGAAACAGCTTTACAAGTGCGAAGACCGCGTGGATGTACTGAGGGCTCATGTAGACGATGTAGGGCTCGTCTTCGACGGGGGTGAGGAGCCCCGGATCCCCGGAGGAGGAGGGAGTCGAGGAGGTAGGGTCGTTGGGGAGAGGGGTGGTGGTGGATCGGAGATCCGGAGCGTTTGGGACGACGTAGGGAATGCGGAAGGTCCGGCCAAAGGACTCGACGGTGGCTGAGGACGAGGAGTTGGTCGATCCTAGGAAGGCATAGACTCCGTTCGACATCGACAGACAGACTGGAAAGAACAAGAAAACAGGCTCATTGTCTCGTTTTTTTCTAAGACATTGTATTGTATTACAGTACGATACAATACAACTGTCATTTGATCAATCAATCAATCATTCATTCAGCCCGATAGCGCATTGGATAACACACTGGCACAGAGAGCGAGAGGTACCGAGATCGAGCTCCGTAGGCGGACATGCTTTGTAGGCTGCTATTCTATCCCCCATAGTCATACGCATCACGATAGCGAAGACGAAAATCCAGTCAAAATCACCACAAAAAACGAAGTAAATTAATTTCAGTTCGACGTACAAACTTAAGATACTCAACTTTAAAAATGTTATGTGTACAATAAATCCAAACAGTACGACTGAATACACTTAGAAACCGCCAATAATGCAAATTAAACCGGATACTCCATTTCGCTAAAGGGGATACTCATTTTTGGGGGGATACTCTATTTTGTGACACCGGCCGAAGTCAAAACATGGTCTAGGAACAACATACTTTCCACGTGAAAGCTTCTACAAAGTCGTGTAACCAATTCTGTTACCTAAAACTGGACAGAATTCATATTATTAGGCTCTGTTTAAACACCCTTTTAATTGCTTCTACCGAACGAATAAACTCTCAAATTCTTTCAATCGATAGATCCCTTCCAATCGTCTGAACATTGGGTAAAATTAAGGTCGACGTGAACGGCCCTTGCGGCCAAAAAGATCGAGGATAAAATAGCTAAGTCCTGTGAATAAATCCATATTCATGGATTTCTGTACAGTAGTCAAAAGTGAAATTAACGAGGAAGCCTAAAAGTCATAAGTAAACTGGAAGAGGTAAGTTTTCAGTTTAGCGCGAAAGACAGTCTCTCGGTAGGAGAGTTGTGAACATGAGGAGGCAGAGAGTTCCAGATGGAGGGACCGGCAACTGTGAATGAAATTCCGACCAAAGACAAGACATGCTCCAGAAACAACACACTTTCCAAGTACTGTTGACAGGTGAAAACTTCTACAAAGACGGATAACCAATTGTGTTACCTTAACCTGGACAGAATTCATAATTATTATTAGGCTCTGTTTAGACACCCTTTTAATTGCTTCCACCGAACCAATAAACTCGTCAATTTCCTTCAATCGCTAGATGCCGCGTGAGTATCAGTACAATGGGTAAATAAGGTCAACCTGAACGGCCCTTACGGCCACAAGATCGAGGATAAAACAACAAAGCCCTGTGGACAAATCCCTATTCATAGGTTCCTGTAGTCGAAAGTGAATTTAATAGTAACTGTTGTATGTAGACTTCAAGATGTAAGTTTTCAGTATAGAGCGAAAGGCAGTCTCTCGGTAGGATAGCTGCAAACACGAGAAGGTAGAGAGTTCCAGATGCATGGATGGACCGGCAACTGTGAATGAACGCCGGTATCACGAAATAGAGTATCCGTCCTAGGACTATCCGGGGAATGTATGAATTTATCCCCCGGATGGAATAAACCGGTTTAGAGTATCCGGGGGATAAACCATTCTATCCCCCATCGGTATACGCATCACGATAGCCTCGGCGAAAATCTAGTAAAAATCACCAAAAACGAAGTAAATTGATTTCAGGTCGACTTAAAAACTAAAGATTCGCAATTTAAAAATGTTATGTGTACAATAAATCCAAACAGTACGACTAAATACACTTAGAAACCGCCGATAATGCAAATTAAACCGAATATTCCATTTCGCTAAGGGGGATACTCATTTTTGGGGATACTCTATTTTGTGACACCGGCCGAAGTCAAAACATGCTCCAGGAACAACATACTTTCCAGGTGAAAGCTTCTACAAAGCCATCTAACCGATTCTGTTACCTAAACCTGGACAGAATTCATATTATTAGGCTCTGTTTAAACACCTTTTTATTGCGTCTACCGAAACAATAAATTCATCAATTTCCTTCAAGCGGTAGATTCCTCGCCGTTTTGGGGTAAAATTAATAAGGTCGGCGTGAAAGGCCCTTGTGGCCAAAAAGATCGAGGATAATATAAAATCCATATTCACAGGTGATTATTTAATCAAACGCGAAATTAATGGGGAAGCCTATTTAATTTGTAGACTGAAGGAGGTAAGTTTTCAGTTTAGAGCGAAAGACAGTCTCTCGGTAGGAGAGTTGTGAACATGAGGAGGTAGAGAGAGTTCCAGATGGAGGGACCGACAACTGTGAATGAACGCCGGTATCACGAAATAGAGAATCCGTCCTAAGACTATCCGGGGGGATGTATGAATTTATCCCCCCGGATGGAATAAACCGGTTTAGAGTATCCGGGGGGGAACCATTCTATCCCCCATTCTATCCCCCATCGTCATACGCGTCACGAAAGCCAAGACGAAAATCCAGTCAAAATCACCAAAAACGCAGTCATTCATTCTGGAAATTTATATAGCGCCCCTTCAAGAAATCTACTCAGAGGCGCTCGATAAGAAAGTTGCGAGTAGGCCTATGAGGAGGTAGAGAGTTCCAGATGGAGGGACCGACAACTGTGAATGAGCGCCGGCCAAAGACAAGACGTGTACCAGGAACAACATACTTTCCAGCAGATGCTGATCGAAGAGAGGAGCGGTCTTCAATAGAGTTACAGGGTGCATTAATTGCATTTATATAGCGCCTATCAGTAACCTCTGTAGGCCTAATTCTCTCTTTACCAGACTAAAACTTTAATGCGTTCATCGAAAGACGAACGATGCTTTGAACTGTTGAGAAAAGCCTCCGCTGTCAGGCTCTCGCATACCCGCAGAACCCGACCAACAAAGGCGTGACAGTCACGTAAGTAATGCCGCAAGAAGTCGTGAATTTATGTGGCGCCCTTACACGTCCAGTACTATGCAGAACGCGTTGAAAGGAACCGGGTCCGCCTTTTGATTCTTATTACACCCGGTGCAGTTTATACGTCTCTCGATCCATCGTTTTTCCTCTTCGATCGCAACAACGTCAGTCCCCGGATGTGCGATGACGCGGTCAACTGGTTCCCTGCCAATCGGTCGATTGCAGTGGCCATGACGAGGCGGGGAGGGGGGTCATCGAGGGTTTACAGCTTGCCCAAGACGATATATATAGCGCTTCCATTAAAAGCGGTGACTGCATTGAAACCGCTCCTGAGTAGATTTCTTGAAGGGGCGCTATATAAATCTCCAGAATGAAACCCGGACGTGACGTCGTCGGTTCAAGTTTCGGGTCTTGGCGCATGCGCGTCGTATCTACGGCCATGTGGCGACGGTTGATAGAGTAATGTCTGGCGGGTGGAGGCATTGATGTGACCCGGGCGACCGTTAAAGTGTCTGGTGAAAGAGAGAAGTTGCGACGCCATTAAGAAACTCTTAGGGGTTCATATGCTACAGTGCTCTTAGTAATGAGAACCGGTTGCCGATTGGTTAGAGAGGTCGCCTTGTAATGAGAAGAGTACGGGTTCAATCCTCCTCCTCTGAGACGGTTAATGTGTATGGACCTTGAGTAAGTCCTTCACTCATAGTTACTCAGCGCCATCGATTGATGCTTGGTCATTAGATAGTGGCGGTTAATAAAATGTATAACAATGATAATAATGACTAACTGTTGCACCTCCTAATACGGTAAAATGACCTTCATAACGTATACCTCTCTACCCTCTCCTCCCACTCCTTGTCTCTCTCCCCTCTCCCTTTGTTCCACTTCCCTGCCAATACCCTTCCCTGCCTCTCGTGGCTGGCACTCCCCGCCGACAAAGAAGAAGAACTAGAAGAACAAGAAGAACAAGAAGAACAAGAAGAACAAGAACAAGCTCTTAAGCTTACAACGAGGTAGTTATGGGTATGAAGTTTAGCGACTTAATTTTCTTAGTCAGTGTACTCATTATAGCTGAGTTGGCTAGCGGGACAAGTGGAGCAAAAATCTTGAAGAAATCTTGGAGGGGATTAGTTGATAGTTGATAGTTCAGTGCGCAAACCACTAGACTATCGAGCACGTAGATATAATGTGCGTGCGTGCGTGCGTGCGTGCGTGCGTGCGTGCGTGCGTGCGTGCGTGCGTGCGTGCGTGCGTGCGTGCGTGCGTGCGTGCGTGCGTGCGTGCGTGCGTGCGTGCGTGCGTGTGTGTGTGTGTGTGTGTGTGTGTGTGTGTGTGTGTGTGTGTGTGTGTGTGTGTGTGTGTGTGCGATATATGAGATATATATGTAATATAGAATATAAGTACGTGTATATGTGTATTGTTGCGCTAGTATTATTGTATAGGTCGTCTTGTGGCATCAAAGGCCAGTTACGTCGAAGACAGTTTTTACTGCACTAGTTCTGACAGTGTGTCATCTAGCAATTGACCAGGAATTGAAGAATATATAACATCGGGGCCCTCTGATTTAAAGGTGTCTACAGAAAATGATTAGGATTATATTTTCCGCTGTTTAACGATATCTTGTGGTTGCCGGGACGTATTCAGAAGAAGATGAGCATTTCCTTAAGCTAGCAACGAGAGGCAGCCATCGGCATGAAGTGTGAGCGACTTCATTTTCTTAGCCTCGGCATATAAAAGCGTTTGACCAGTCCTCTCCTTCGCCGTCTCATCTTCCCACCGACAGTGTACAGTCAGCGTACTCATTATAGCCGAGTTGCCTCCCGTGATACTAACACGACAGACGTGGGGAAACCATGGCGTAGTGGTTGACAGTCAGTCAGTTGGAACAGATGTGTCTTGGTTCGGAGCCAGGTATCGCATTCCAAAGTTTCGTTAGAAAGCGACGCTGAATAGATAACTTTAAGAGGCGCTATATAAATTCTCAGACTGAATTAATCGATCATTAAAAAAATGTCGAAAAAGCAGGACTTCCGGTGGCCACGATGAAGCGAATTCTAGCGACCATTAACGGCAAAGACACCGTTGTCAACTTCCGGTTAACGGAGTGTGCTATATTTAGAACGGCCGTCGGCGACGATTTGGGTTGAGTGGCGACTGGCGTCTGGTTACGTCGTCATGGAAACCGGCGGGAAATCGGTAGCTTCTGTCTATATGTATGTGTGTATGCGTGTATGTGCATGTATGTATGTATGTATGTATGTATGTATGTATGTATGTATGTATGTATGTATGTATGTTTGTATGTGTATACGTATTTATGTGTGTGCGTATATGTATGTATATATGTATGCATGTATAACCATGACCATTACCATGAATTTTATTGGTACCGTCAAACGGACAAACCAAATCAGTTCAATTGAGATACAGTCAAATACGTTGAATGAGGTTTATCAGGAAATAACAAGGAAATAAAACCCTAAATGGACCGAGGTTCCGCTTTGCAGGGTCACCCTTTAATTGAGTGATATGCTGCGACTGGTTTATTCAATTACACATTGGAGCAATATGGCTTAACCAGTTAACCAGTCCATATACATCAGTCAATTATAAACTGAGCCTTCAAGTGATCGCGCATTCTACGTTTGAAGGGACAAATGTTGGACAAACCTCGTTTATGTATGCATGGATGTATGTATGTGTGTGTGTGCATGAGTGTGCACGTATGACTGTATGTGTCTATGCAAGGGTGTATGTGTGTATATGAATGTGTATTGCATGTATTGCATGTATGTATGAATGTATATATGTATGTATGTGTGTGTGTAATACTGTGTGTATGGGTGTATGTATGTATGGCGCCCTTGTAACGGCATGGCTAGGTCACGGTGCCATATAGATTTTCACTGTTATTATTATTATTATTATTATTATTATTATTATTATTATTATTATTATTATTATTATTATTATTATTATTATTATTATTATTATTATTATGTATAATAATGTGCATGCATGTATGTATGTATGTATGTATGTATGTATGTATGTATGTATGTATGTATGTTAGGGTGCATCAAGAAAAATATTTGTTTATTTTTGAGTTGTCTGTTATTTAATTGTTTTCCATTAGCTTATAGAAGCATTCTGGTATGAAAGAAAATTTAATAAAAAAATATTTAGAGGTCCCCCCCTGCAGTGTTTCTGTTACCGCCCAAACGGCCGTTTTTACGTCCATTAAAATGTCCAAAACGTCCAAATTTCAACGGGCTAGGCGTAAAATTTCAAAAAGCTACGTCCAAAATTCTAGGTCAGGACGCAAGTGTACGTCCTCTTTTTGGACTCTAACGGAAAACACTGCCCCCAGGCCCTAACAAGTTTTATTGAATTAGACGACAATCGTAACTACAAAGATGATTCAACAGTTTGTCACAAGTCTCGTGGCTCTGGCCACCGTGTCTTCGAAGCACCTCAGACTTAGTATCAGGGCACGGGTCAGGGTCAATAAAGAGACCACAGACTCGTCTGGGTACCGAGTTATTCGGATTGGGTCCTCCAATCTGTGTTCATGATGCAACAATCTGGTATTCGGTTGCCCACCTACAAGCAGGTTTTGAGATGCACGATGTACCAATGCAATCTAGCAGCACAAAGTGCGAGACCAGCCAAGGAATACTGAAACAAGTTAAAACTTTGCCTTTAAAAGCCAACATACCTATTGTAACAGAGCGTGAGCATGCGAAAAGATTGTGAAGCTCCTTGATGATAACAACTAACTTCGTTCAATTGATAAAACGCCAACCACGAAAAGCAAACTGGAAGAAATGCTGTCTATGTTAGCATCAACTTTTCAGCTCTGGCCACGAAATGTGAAGAGTTTGATTAAGAATGCAGAGGATATGGCATTCCTCGAGCCAATGAAGGGTGGCAGAGCTGTCAGGTTTGGTGTATTGGACAAGACACTGGCCACAAAAGTTTCCAAGACGTAATTGTCGAGGTGCCTCGGAATTTCAGTGTCTTAAGGGGGCAATCATGAGATCGTAACATCAACTGCAAAGGTGTCGTCTGAAGTTATAACTGACGAGAGTAACACTGACAAACCAGAGGAATCTGCTTTGGCTTCGGAACATGATTTGGAATTTGAAGCTGCATCATAAAAAGATTCCACCACAGCTAACACAACCAACAGGAACAATGGCATAATTGGCATTCATACCACCAAATGTGCTAAGCCGACCAAACCTAATGTCACTTGCAACTTCACTGAAGATGACACCAACACAGTAAGCGGCATTCAGGCAAGGATTGATAACCGAGTCTGGAGGTGATGTATCCTTGGTTGCTGCTTCTTATACGACTGCAGATCGCTCTCGACGCAAGGTAGTGGGTGAAATAAAGTAACAGACCCAAGACGACTGGGTACCACCAAAACTATGTACACTGCATTGGGATGGAAAGATGACATCCACTCGTACAAAATTTATCACCATGTAACTGAAGGACGCTTGAATGTAATTTTGGGTGAGGCAATACAGTTAAAGTTGATGGGAGTGCCAAGTTACTTCAAGGCTACGGACCAGTTATGTGGATAAATCATTGCAGAACTAACAATGAAGCTCATGACAAGATGGCATTGTAGCGATACCATTGTGAACATGACATTTGACACAAGAGGCTCAAATACTGGCCACTTTACTGCAGCTTGTATTTCCATACAAGATAATTTGCACCACGCTATCCTCTGGTCAGACTATCAGCATCACATTGGTGAAGTTCGTCTATCTCAAGAGTTCACAGATCTGAAGATCGAAGCATCAAAGTCACCAGATATCACAGTGTTCACAAGGTTTAGAAGTAAATGGGATTTGATACCACACAATTTCTCCTAGGTTCTTCAATTTTGTCCAGCTGATCATGACATGTGATCGCCTTAGCTAATGAGCAGTTTGATTATCTACGTGACGATTATCTCGAGTTTACTGAGCTATCAGTTGTTTACTTACCTGCATCTAAAAATGAAGTGACCTTCACCTTGAGAAGCAGATAAGTGACCTTAGAAGACCTAGTGCTCTACATAAGGCAAGGTGGATGGCTAAGTTGATCTATAGCCGTAAAATTGCCCATTGTGAGTCACAAATCGCAGAGCTGCTGCCATGCATTATAACCAATAGTTTGCAAAGGCCCAAAATACATGCATTTACAACCTTCATTACTCATGTAATTTTTGTTCAATTAATTAAAAACATCAGAACAACATTGAATTTGATATTTAACATGGTTAGAGTCATAGTGTCATTAAAATTAAGCGATTACATGTGATTTCATATAAATGATTCTATGGTTTAGTCGAAATTGCGTATTCGGGGTTATTCGGTTAAATGTTTGCCACTGGGGGACCTCTAAATAAAGGTCGATTTTAAAAATCTTTTGTCTAATCCAATGGTAGTCATAGTGGAACAGAATGCACATACAGACAGCACTATATTGACACTTCAAATTTTTGCCATGCAGTTGTGATGCACCCTAATGTATGTACAGGGTGGCTCAAAATAAAATGTCCCACCGGATAAAATGCAATTTCTCCGCAACCAATTGAGATTTTTATACCAAACTTTCACCATATACAGAGGAATGATTTTCCAACAATCCCTGAACATTTTACTAAATAATTTCCATAACTTCAAAAGTTACAGCTGTTTTAATATTAAATTCAATTTTTTCAAATTTCCGCAGATGAACGGTCCAATAATGGTTATTTCTTTAAGATTTTTTCACAGAGAAATTGTTTTGTAACACCCAAATAATCATGACGTCATATGACTTCATTACAAGTTGTAAAGAAAGAATTTATGAAGCAAACAGTTAATAATTGCAGATATTTTAAAATAATATTAAGCGCTCAATTTGTTAATCTTTTACTGACGGTGCGCCTGCTCACACGGCAAGGTTGGCTCAAGGCTTCATTGCCACCAACTGCAGTGAATTCATTGGCAAAGATGAATGGCCACCAAACTCTCCAGACCTTAGCCCTCTTGATTATCACGTGTGGGGAGCTATGCTTGAACGTTACAAGACATTTCATCCGAAGCCGAAGAACATTGACGAGCTGAAAAAGTCTTGCAGCTAATATGGAATCAGCTGCCGCAGGACTCAATCAACAAGGCCATACTGAGCTTCACAAAAAGACTTCGAGCTTGTGTGAGAGCTAGGGGTGGACACTTCGAACATGCCTTGAGATAAACTGCTCAACAGATTCTGATTTCGTAATGAAAGACGATTTTATTTGACATTGAAAATTGTAAATAACTGTCAATTTTTCTTCGGAAATGTGAAAAAATAAAATTTAATATTAAAACAGCTGTAACTTTTTAAGTTATGGAAGTTATTTAGTAAAATTTTCATGGATTGTTGAAAAATCATTCCTCTGTAAATGGTGAAAGTTTGGTATAAAAATCTCAATTGGTTGCGGAGAAATTGCATTTTATCCGGTGGGACATTTTATTTTGAGCCACCCTGTATGTATGTATGTATGTATGTGTGTATGTACTGTGTTTACAGCAGACGTTCCGCGGTCGCAAATAGTTCGCAAGGGACGCGTAGGGATACAGACGTCAGCCAATAGGCGACGCGGGTCTCAGTTCACGTGACATTTGACCTGGATGATGAGATGATATGGCGCCGTTAATTTCATCCATCGGTGGGAATTCCTCTGGCGAGAAATCCTTTGATCCCGGATGGGAGAGAATTTGCAGGAGTTTATCCGTAACTTCTCGTATACATGTGTTCTATCCATGTGCTGCGTGTCTGTTTGTCTAGTATATTTTTATAATCGTCAATATTCCTAGCACCCCACAAGGGAATGTAACTTTCCTGTCTCATTCATAATTCATATTCACGTTCATTGATATTCACATGCATAATAAACCATCATGCATATTCATATCGTACGCCTTGAAACACGATTGATATTGCAATACATATTCAGATTCAGATTCGTATTCAGTTTTCCGTTCCGCAAAACTGAAATCGATGAATTTTCCGGTTGCGTGGGACAGTTCCACGCGAGTCCCAAAGATCTCTGAGAGATCAGACTCAGACGGCACTCGACCGATTTCAGATGAATCAGAAGAGAAAGGAGTCACTGACAGGACGATAGAGACAGACATTCGGAAAGAGGAAATGAAGCAGAAGAAAATCCTAATGAGACTATTATAGGATGGACTGGAGCATTGAACGACTAGAAAGATCAACACAGAGAGAGAAAAGGAGAGACGAAAGTACACAGAGGTCATCAAAGAAACAGAGACAGACAGAAAGATATACGGACGGACAGACAGACGGACAGACATAGAGATAGATAGACAGACAGATATGCAGACACATGGACACACATATAGTCAAACAGATAGATGTTTGCAGACATACAGACAGATAGACATACAGACAGACAGATGGACATACATATAAACAGACAGACAGACAGATAGACAGAGAGACAGACAAACAAACAAACAGACAGATAGGCATGCAGGCAGAAAGGCAGATAGACAGACAGACAGACACATACAGACAGACAGACAGATTGATAGACAGATAGATAGACAGATAGATAGACAGAGACAGAGGAAGAGAAACAAACTGAGAATTGGCACGGGATCACAGAACGTCCGTCAAAACGAGAAGTTACGGATAAACTCCGGCAAATTCTCTCCCATCCGGGATCAAAGGATTCCTCGCCAGAGGAATTCCCACCGATGGATGAAATTAACGGCGCCATATCATCTCATCATCCAGGTCAAATGTCACGTGAACTGAGACCCGCGTCGCCTATTGGCTGACGTCTGTATCCCTACGCCACCCGTGCGAACTATTTGCGACCGCGGAACGTCTGCTGTAAACAGGCCGAGTCCTGGCGCGGAGTTATGGCTTTGTTTTGGAGTTTTAATGACTTCACTTGGACAGAAAAATTTACTTATTTGTACAAACCCAATTCCTGGATATGCCAAACAAACAGATAGATTACTTGAATGATCAAACAGATGAGCAATATGACCAAATGACTAAATGACCAGACGCTTCACCTCACAAGTGAACAAATAACTAAATGACCAAATGACAAGATGCGATACTGTCCAAATGACCAGATTATCAACTGACCAAATCACAGACACTTCACTTCCCAAATGAAAAAATAACTAACTTACCAAATCACCAGACAACTTTCCAAATGACCAGCAGCCTCAGAACCAAAATGATCATATGACTAAATGACCAGATGCCCAAATGACCAAATGAGAAAATGACTAGGTGGAAAACGAAAAAGATGACCATATGCCCAGACGACTAATTGACCAAATGACCAAATGATCAAATGACTAGTTAAAGACAAGAAGATCTATAAATGACCAGATGACCATACCCGTTCTGGTCAGCTGGAAGTTGTCGGAGATGTCGACCGGTTTTCCATACATTTCGAGGATGATGGAAGCGGAAGATTGGCTGTTATGTCGGTCCACCTGGAATTTGAACGCCGCCTGCGCATGCGCACTCGCCTCGATGTGGAACAAAGCACCTGCAAGGAGACAACGACATTGTCTTGTAGAAACGGACCATGTGCAGTGCGATATATATGGACGAACGCGGGTGGATGGACGAACAACAGGCCAAACTGTAGTACAGGTTCGTGGAAGATGAGGACTTTATCTTTTGCTCAATAGTTTATTCATCCATTTGTTCATTTGCTCGTTCATGCATTCATTCATTCATTCGTTCATTCATTTTTTTTCATTCTTTCATTCTTTCATTCATTCATTCATTCATTCATTCA
>JACEVL010000121.1:360000-365000 GCA_020284085.1 Aporrectodea caliginosa | reverse complement strand
AGAAGGCTTCAGGAAATAAGAAAATCTCCTTATCAGTTCTCAAGTTCTAAACATCACCCGGGTTTCTTGCCGGCTCATTCCCCATTACCGCGGTATTACCGCGAGAGTAAACCCCATTACCGCGGTATTACCGCAATTGTTGTCCCCATTACCGCGGTATTACCGCAATTGTTGTCCCCATTCATTACCGCGGGATTTACCGGTTTACCCGCGGGGAAATTCCCCATGTCACTCTCTAGTGCACATGTATCTATACATATGTAGGTAATATATGTGTATATATGTATCTGTATATGCATGGGCGTATTTAGGGGTGGTTTTACGGGTTCAAACCCCCAAATAAGTTTCCGGATATTTTTGTATCTGCTTTTGCATGCGAAATACGCAAAACCTTAACTTTTGCGACAATCTTCAATGGAAAACCCCCGAAATCTTAAAACCCCCTCCGAAATTTTTTTCCTGGCTACGCCCATGTGTATATGCACATGTATGTATGTATGTATGTATGTATGTATGTATGTATGTATGTATGTATGTATGTATGTATGTATGTATGTATGTATGTATGTATGTATGTATGTATGTATGTATGTATGTATGTATGTATGTATGTATGTATGTATGTATGTATGCATGTAGGCCATGGGCGTAATTAGGGGTAGTTTTACGGATTCAACCTCCATCCTAATTACTGCATTATTGTTATTAAACACTAAAAATGTAGAAAATACGACCATTTCAAATGTAAACCCCAAAGCTAAAACCCCTCCACATTTTTTCCTGGCTACGCCCCTGATGTAGCCTATGGATGTATGTAATGTATGTGTATATAAGCTTACACTTTAAATTTAAGTGCCAAAACAAAAGCAATACAAGACATTAGCATACACAATAAAAAATACAATCCCATGCAATACACAGCCACATGATAATATACTCCAGTATACTTCGAGTTTTTATCTTTCCTTCTTATAGCGACGCGCCCATCAGTCCTGCCTTCCCTGCCATTCCTATTAATCATTTGCAATTACTGTCGATCGATTTCCGATCAATCATGACCGATATCGATCAACATCAGACGGCGTCCATTCGATCCTTGGACGTGTATGCAGTTGCCGCGAATGGAGAACGTCGATCGGGCGCTTTATAATGACATCCGTTACTCGGGTTTCTGTAGGGGCCGAGTAAAGTAATTGCCGGTTCATTGTGCGCTATTGTGAGCCATGTTGGGTGAGTCTTTTAGAGGTGTCGGTCTTGTTGGGGGAAGCTAGGGGTGGGGTCAAGGTTAGGTTGGGTGGGGTTAAGTGTTAGGTTGGGTGGGGTTAAATGGGGTTGGGTGGGGTTAAGTGTTAGGTTGGGTGAGGTTAAGTTAGGTTGGGTGGGGTCGTGTTAGGTTGGGTGGGCTTAAGTGGGGTTGGGTGGGGTTAAGTGTTAGGTTGGGTGATGTTAAGTTAGGTTGGGTGGGGTTAAGTTAGGTTGGGTAGGATCAAGCTAGGTTGGGTGGGTCAAACTGTCAATCTAGGTTGGGTGGGGTCAAGTTAGGTTGGGTGGGGTCAAGCTAGATTGGGTGTGTTGGATGGATGAATTAATTGGGAAATGAATTAATTGAATGGTGGAATTGACGAACGGATAAATACGATACAATACAATTGTATTTAATATTGTCATCATTCCAAAGAAGTTCCAGAGTTCACACACGACCATACGACAGAACATCGATGGTGCTGAGCAATTGTGAGTGAAGGACTCACTCAAGGTCCCTTCACAGTAACCGTCTCAGAGGAGGAGGATCGAACCCGTACTCTCCACACACAGCAATCAGGCAGCCCTTGCCAATCGGTTACCGATCCCAAAGGAACCAGGACGGATGAATGGATGAATGGAAGAACGGAAGGAGAGAGAAGGAAGGATGAGAGAAGATATGCAATCAGAAGCTGTCACGCGTATGAAAAAATAATAAGGGAAGAGGATGGAGAGGTGGAAGCTGGAGCGGTGGAGAGGCTGGAACGGCGGCGGAGGCTGGAGCGGTGAAGGCTGGAGCAACCGGTGCCTCTGGAGATGACAAAGCGCCTGGGATCAAGTGGGATTCAGCGACTGGGCGAAATTAGCGCGCCGACGACGATCGTCTGCGCTAACTGGGAAGGGGAAAGGGCAGGTCACGTGGGGTGGGGAGAGGTCAAGGGGTCACGGAGAGGAGCGGAAAGACCACCTGTGGCTGGCAACGGCAAGGGAATCAACGGGATGCCCTGGTGTTTCCACGAGCAGTCAATTTGTATGTATGTATGGATGGATGTATGATGTAAATATGTGTGTGTGTGTTTGTATGTGTGTATGCATGTATGCATGGATTGATGTATGTATTTATATATGTATGTATGTATGTACTTATATATTTATATATGTATATATGTATACATGGGCGTCCGGAGGGGCAAGGGGGTATTTCCTCCTGGATTTTGTGCATACCTAAAAAAACTACTTATCGAATTAGTTTTTAACAATGAATGGCAATGATTTTTCCACAGTTTTTTATGCAAACTAACCCAGATAACCTGAAAACTAAAAAAAATATATAAAAGCATTGAAACTTGTAACAGTTTTGTGTTTGAAATTAACGTTCAGATAATAGCTGATAATTCTTTGACCTCTAAAAAATTTCCTGCGTACGCCTATGTATGTTTGTATTTATATATTGGGGGGGCCCGATAGCGCATTGGATAACATCTGGCACAGAGACCGAGAGGTACCGAGTTCGAGCCCCCGTTGGGCGGATATGCTTTGTAGGCTGCTATTAGCGCCGTTGTATTGCAGGCTGTCTGTTCTATTAGTAGTTAAGATTTAAATTGCATAACATGTAAATGTACAGCGCAGTGCGTTTGTCAGGCGCTTATTAAAGAAAAGATATTATTATTTATTATTTATTATATGCATGTACATATTTATATTTATGCGCCTGTAATGGATGAATGGATGGACGGACGGAAGAAAACGAAGACGTGGAAGAGGAACACAAAGAGAGAAGAAGAAAACAAGTACTGCAAAGACCGATAATGCTCAATCTATTCCAGTTTACCTAAGAATAATTCCTTTCTATCCGATGTACACGATATACACATTCATCCACAATCCCCAGAGAGCGACAGAGCAAGTCGGTCGTAAATACGCACGGGGTCAGGGTCATCGATCAATCAGTCAATCAATCGATACGTCGACCTTGTGTTCGATTAAGATTGAGTCCCATGACGACGTCGTTCCTTCATCGAGTGTCCGGCTAAATCAATAACAGCCGTTGACCACCAGTCCAGGTAATGACCACCACGCTGGACATTGAACGTGAGTGGTCAGGCGGAATGGCGGGAGGGAGGGGCCGAGAAAAATTTAAGGAGTAACGTGCATGGTTACGTCACAATTATGCATGACGTCATGGAATGATTGGCACGTCGTGACGTGTGCTCGATCAGTGGCGGGAAATCTAATATAATCTAATTCATTCCAATCTAATCTTATCTAATACAATCTAATTTAATTTAATCTAATCTAATCCGATCCGAACATTACATTACATCATTACATTAGAATATTACATTAGAATATTACATTAGAATAATACATTAGAATATTACATTAGAATATTACTTTAGAATATTACATTAGAATAATTATTACATTAAATATTACATTAGAATAATACATTAGAATATTACATTAGAATATTACATTCGAATTTTACATTATAATATTACATTAGAATATTACACATTACATTACACCATTACATTAGAATATTGCATTACAGCATTACAATAGAACACTGCATTAGAACATTTTTGACACTGCTCATTCTCATCTCAACTATGAAAGACTTGTCCAAGCATCAATCGATGGTGCTGAGTAACTGTGAGTGAAGGACTTGCTCAAGGTCCCTACACAGTAACCGTCTCAGAGGAGGAGAAGGATCGAACCCAGACCTTCCGTTTATAAGTGAGCGCCCTAACCAATCGACTACCATGTCTGCAGTGTGATTCTCGTTAACGATAACGATAACGAAAATGTTCGTTAACGAAAATAAAATGATTTCGTTAACGATAACTATAACTATAACTAAAAAATATAATTAACTATAACTATAACTATATATAACGAAAATAACAATAACGAAAATTCATCTTTATTTTCGTTAATACAAAAAATAAAAAGTAGGAAGTGCAATATGGACGATTTGACATACATGAGAACGAAAAAAATGCGATACTTTTATTGTGCAATTTGTCAGTTACTTTGGAAACTCGTGTATTCATGAAGCTGAATGCACCCATGCTTCAAAGTCTTTCAAAGCTCTGTGCAAATTGTGAAACAGCGTGTTAATACGCACAATTTTGCTTATAGCCTCCTATTGTAACTAAGTAGTAACTAAAATTAACTAAAATAAAAATCCATTAACTATAACTATAACTAAAAAATAATACTAACTATAACTATTTACTATAACTAAAAAAAAACCATTAACTATAACTGTAACTATAACTAAAATAAAATCTGTAAGGAGAATCACACTGCATGTCTGACAAGTCAAGAGCAAACGTGCTTTGACACCAGTCATTTTATGCCTATCAGCCACACTGTCATCGATGGCCGAAATGCGCTATATAAAGTCTGTGCGCCACGTTAACAACAGTGCCACTCGAAAGCCGTCGCACGTACGCGTCATAAATAATTTGCATATGGCCTCGTTTTAATAGGGTCACGTCAACAGTTCAACGCATAGGAGCGAACAAGATGGCCGCCGAAATGACCTCGCTCTTCGCATTTGCTCACGCTTCCATCAATAATCATGCCTACATACATACATTTACGCATATATACACACATACACATACATATATATGCACACATACATGCACATAAAAATATACACACAAACACACCTACACACATACATATGCCCTCATACACATTCATACACACCCAAACACACACATGCACATACATATATGCCTATA
>JACEVL010000121.1:340000-355000 GCA_020284085.1 Aporrectodea caliginosa | reverse complement strand
GAAGTCACTCTCAGATGAAACTACTCGGTCAAAACATAAAAGTAATTTAATATATTAAATGAAATTCGGTTAGAAATAAATGAGAATGCAATTATAAAAAAATTCAAATAAACTCAAAATGAGCGTATACCAAGAACGAAGTCTCATCCTGAAATTCACGGAAAACAATCATCTTGAAATTCACGGAAAATAGCCATCAAACTCCGTCACTGCTCGTACTCTGGCAGTGCCAGTCCCAAGCCTGGGTGTAGGAGGAGGGCGATGATTATCATCTTGGTAATGACACATTGTCGCTAAATTGAAACTACTACTACTAAAAGAAGCTTCAGCCACACAGCGATTCGGGTACGCTATGGTTCGCAACTCGAATGCGCAATAAATTATTTTGGTTGCTCAGGGTTTATAAAGACATTCGGCGCGTAGGTTTGGTCACGTGGTACATCCGGGTCTTCAGACTAGGGTGCAAACCCATCTGGTAGAATGCGAACAGGGGCCCTACACCGGTACCATGGGTTAGGGACCTGTCGGGAAGATAGATTGCTTCAACCACAAGACGATGATAGCTTTATCCTACACGACTCGATCGGGGATGAAGCGCATCCATCATCAGTTCCTGACGCCAGCCATTTGGCGGCGATGTGTACGAATAAATGACCTCCATTGTCCTCGGTCATTTGTCAAGTCCATTGCTCCCCTTAGTGTCAGTCCAAGTGATGTTATGTCCTCATTTATAATTGTCTATCCAGCGTAGTCTTAGTCTGCCTTTGTTTCCTTTTTCTTCGAATCTTGCGAGTAGTGCAATGTGTGGCATTCGGTCAAGTGACTTTCTCTCTCTACTTGTCCAAACCATCGGAGTCTTCGTTGAACGACTTTGTCTAGCAGAATTATTTCGATACCTAATGATTTTTCTGCGCGTACAACCACCCACGTTACATACGAAACTATACATACATCCACAGATGCCGCCTCTATTACAACGCCATGATAGTACGTAACGGTATGGGTTTAGTCTTCTTTTGGTTCTCTGCCTTGCTAGGCAGGTTCGTACGTCCAATTTCGCCATTCATCACGTTTTCTGGCTCTTTCCTTCAGTTTGCTGTAATCTCCCTCCAACATCCAGTCCAACAACATCATTCTCGGTCTTCCTCGTGTCTTCTTCCCCTCCATTCTTCCCTCAATTATAATTATTAGAAGGGAGTTTAGTAGGCCTACGGTGTTTAAAGGGTACGTCATTCATTCATTCCTTCACTCAAATATTTATATAGCGCCCTTCAAGGTAGCTGCTCAGCAGAGTTCCCAACTTCAGTTCGGGCAAAAAGATTGTTTCAAATGGCCATAAAACGTGTCAGTACATGATCTATGGAACAGGCGTAGCTCCCGAGGGAGGCCATTCCAAACCCTAGGGCCTACCGTAGAGAATGTGCGGTTCTGCATATATGCTGTGCGGGCAAACGGGACCACCAGAACCCCCTCTAAGCGGGTGCGTTAAGGTGTGGTATGATATGGTACGGAAGGTTGCGGTATGGAGAGCGATAGATATACAGGCACAGAAAGACTTAGAGAGAGGATGAAGGTGGTAGAAGAAAGATAACTAGAGCGAGAGAGAGACAGACATACTGAAATACAGAAAGAGCCAGATACAGAGACAGAGACGAAGACAGACAGAAAGACAGAAGCAAAGACGAAGAGACATATACAGAGCGACTGAGACAGAAACAGAGACAGAGAAAGAGACAGAGAGATACAGAGGAGAGAGACAGACAGACACACAGAAAGACAGACACACAGAGATACGGAGACAAAGAGGGGATAGAAGAAAAACGAACAGAAGGAGAGAGAGAGAGAGAGAGAGAGAGAGAGAGAGAGAGAGAGAGAGAGAGAGAGAGAGAGAGAGACAGAGAGAGAAAGAGAGAGAGAGAGAGAGGCAGACAGACAGACAGACAGACAGATACAAAGACGAAGGAGATACAAAAAGACAGACGGAGACAGAGGCAGAGAGACAGCTAGAGACACACAGACACACATACAAAGAGATAGACACACATACAGTCAGGCGTATGGTCTCTTCGTATGCGCAGTGTGTAGCTTCGATCCCAGCTATAAATCCGCGCTGAGCCACAATCACTCAGTCCTTCTTGAATCTTTAACGCCCTTCGACTTCCTCCACAGCGCAACAGAAATGGCTCTGGTCCGACCATTAGATCGGCTCTCGGTGGCGCACACCCCTGCGACGCCTCGATGACGTAAGAGCCGCCATTTCGTACAACACCGGAAGTGGGATTGGGAGAGAGGACAGCAGACGATCCTCCCCAGCACATGAATAATCAAACTGAATAGTTTCCAACAAACCCATACATACACACACCCACACACATATATGTATTGTATACGCATGCATACACACATACAAATATACAGACATGCGGGATGTCTTGCATTGGCTCCCTTTCCCGCAGCGGATCGCTTACCGGATCTCTGCTTTGGTCTGGCGCTGCCTCGCGGGTATGGCCCCTGTTTACTTACAGGAGCTCTGCTGCTCCACCCTGAGCGTCCAGCGCTGTGGTTCTCTCCGCTCCTCTAAGCAGGTTGAGCTTCTCGTTCCCCGGTCACGGACAACTACAGTATTATGCAACGCCGTGCCTTTTCTGTTGCTGGCCCTGCAATCTGGAATGAGCTCCCTGTGGATCTACACCTAATGCATAGAGCCCTTGCGGCCACATTCTTCTCTAACCTCAAGACTGTTCTCATTAGCCGGGTTGAGTCGGGAGCGCTTCTGAGTAGATAATCTTGAAGGGGCGCTATATAAATCTCTGAAATGAATGAATGAAGACATACTAGGGGTGGGCAACGAGTAAAAATTTTAATCGAAATTAATCGCACGATTACAATTTTTATAATGCGATTACTTTTAAACGCATGTCATTATAGATAACAAGTACTACTATACTCTACCGACTCCGAGTAGTTACGTTGAAAATGCACTATATAAATGCTTGCAGTCAATAAGCAAAAAGTAAACATGGTTTTGCTACTTGTTTTTACTTTTAGTGTTTACTTTAAAGTTTAAAGCTTAAACTGAGCGCTTTTATCAAGCATTGTTGTAGCGCATTTCTAGAAATAATAGGGTGCTGTGACAATAGCGTTAACTGCGTTAAAAAATTTATTCGGGTTAATTAATTAACGCATTTAGTCGTGTTAAAAACGCGTCAACCAGTAAAAATATTCGCATATGTGTACATACATTATGCATACAGTATATACAATCCCACTGTGTGTATGTATGTATGTATATATATATATATATATATATTCATAGTATATATATATATATATATATATATACAAGGGGGTTTAGGTGAATGGTAACACTCCGGCACGAAGAGCAGAAGATCAGCATTGACACGGGATCGATTTCCGCTACCCTCCAAAAGGTCCACTCAGCCTTCCATTCGCTACGTGGCGTTGGAAAGATATGAGCAGTAGAACAGATGGGCGCCTTGCATGGCTGCCATACAGTGAAATTCGACTCCTGTAATAACTCGTAATCATCCGTTCATACCATGAATTGTGACCATACTGCGGTGTGTCAGTTTGAATTAATAATAAACACGACTAATATGCATGTATGCCTACACAGTACTACGCACATATAATATTTACATACATACGCATACATATTATAAACCGAGAATTATAATATATCAAAAGATAATCGCTTATATGTATGTATATATACACTTCCCTCGTGTTCATACACACACACACATACACACAAGCACGCACACACACATAGGCCTACACATATATATTATACAGCGGGTTTAGGTGAATGGCTAACACTCCGGAAAGAAAGAGAGAGAGAGACAGAGAGAGAGAGAGAGAGAGACAGCGAGACAGAGACAAATACATAATAGATAGACGAAAGACAGAAAGAGACAAAGTAGAGAGAGACAGAGAGACAACTATAGAAGAGATAGAACCAAGAGAGATAGAGACAGAGGCAGAGAGACACACACACATAGACACACAGACAGACAGTCTAACTAACCAAATATTAACTCTTCTGCTCATTGGTCGGGGTATAATACCACCTTCTTATCTCAAGACCTTCTTAACCTTGGTCTCTTCAATCCGTGATCGCCCAACTCTCGTTTGTTCCCCGCACTTCTCTATATCTAAAAGTTTTTCCTATGCTGGCCTCATTATAGCTGGAACCATCTTCCACAGAAACTGCGGCTGAAGTTCCTCAGCCTTTCTCTTCGGCCTGGATACAATCTTACTTGTCAGTGATAGCACTGAATTGGGAGCGTATCCGAATCGTCAGTGGCCCTTCAAAAGTGTTCCATTACAATTAGAATTTCAATTACATTTACAATTACAATCACAATTCCGATTACGATTATAATTACGACTACGACTACGATTTTAATTACGATTACGGTTACGATTACGATTACGATTACAATTGCGATTACGGTTATGGTTACGGTTACGGTACTTACGGCTATAATTATTATTACAATTACAGTTTCGATTACAACTACAATTACGATTTCAACTGAATACGAGAATGTATAAATTTTATGAAGAAACAATAGAAGTATTGTGTACTTGCCTATATCTATTCTCTTCGGCTGGGCGAGCGTAGTTAGAACAGCCAGGCATTGTACGCTGGCCACAGACAAGAACGCCTTAACCACAAAGATGCAATTGTTCCCGCCTTCGTTTCCCTGACTACGCATCCCCATCCCGGATTCTCATCAGCAGCCTCGCTGACCGACGACACCCGTAAGCCTCGAACCCTAGTCCTTCGAAAGAAGAGAGATAGCGAACCACGCTCGCTTAATCACTACACGAACGTAACCGACGCAACGGGTTACCCACGCAACGGGTTTCTCCTTCTTCTTCTTCTGCAACGGTCGCCGCACTGCTAAGAATCCGACGGATGAACTGAAGTAGGAGGAGGACAATGCGATGAGTCGGAGCCTGCGGGCGGCCGGGCAGAGTCGCTCGCTGCCTGCGGGCTTAACGGTGAACGACGGTGCCTCTGAGGGGCGGCGACTGTTTCGCATCGGAAGGGGTGCGAATCGCCGTTGTGGAACCAGAGTAAATCGCATCGAGTGGGGTGAGAATTATGTAGTAGAGGACAACATACATACATACATACATACGTACGTACGTACGTACATACATACTTACTTACTTGCAGACAAACATACATCAATCAATCAATCAATCAATATTTTTTATTGCAGCCGGTAAAAACTCATAGGTTTACAATCAGTAACAGTAACAACGTAATTGTAGCAGGGAGAAATAAAAACACATAACAATGATATTGCAGTACGAAGAGAGTTATTAACGGGAGCAATGGGTGGCTCCTAAGGGATTGACATCCCGCTAGTTGGAGACACCCAGAAGCATAGGCGCAACCACCCTATGGGACCCGTGGGACGCGTCCCCCCAACTTTCGAACAGGTTGGGACGGCCATGGACGCGTCCCCCAACTTTCGAACCGGTTGGGACGGTCCCCTCCGACTTTTGAAATTTGTGAGGCAAACAAGAGCCAAAAATGCACTCCATTTGGTATCAAATGCTCAAAATTGCGTCGGCTTCTGGGGCTCCGCCCCAGACCCCGATGGGGGCTGACTTACGACGCTTCCCATTCCGTCTAGTCGTTAGGAACTTCTTGCCTTCTGCAATCTCTCCCCTGTGTACCATTAATGCCAGTATACTACAAGGCTCTGGCCTTGGACCTACTGATATTGTTATAGCCATTTCTAAATACAGTAGAAACCGTCTCCCTAAATATGCCGACGATAGCTACTTGCAAGCTGGTCCCTGCTTCCTGCATTGACAGCACTCTTTCTGAACTTGACCATATCTCTAAGTGGGCAATGGGCATCCGTTAGCAATCTTAAATTAAACCATGCCATTGCTATCACCAGAGAAATGGTTGTCAAACGACCGAGGTCCAAACCTATTGCCCTCCCTCCTCTCATCCCTGGCATCGAGCGGGTCCAGGAGATGGTTATTTTGGGTGTCACTATCTCTGATCAGATTGGCTTTGGGGCACACATGGACAAAATATGTTGCAAACCCCGAAAATCCATGTTCGCGCTACGTGTTTTGGTCGCTCGTGCACGGTTACCACTGTGAACGTCTCTTTGACATTGTTAGGAGCTACTATCCTCGCACGGCTACGTTATGCCTCCTCTGTTTGGTGAGGATTTGACACTGTATAGGGGAACATACACGCCTTAACGGTATTCTGAGAAAAATGACCCGTCCAGGCTTCCTCCCTGCCGATTTTCCTAGTTTTGACAAACACTGTTCTAGAGCTTATTCTACTCTTATCCGTTCAATTCTCTTAAACCCTTGTCACTTCCAGTTTATTCATATAATAAAGTCATATTTTTCACAGATCTAGATGGATTAGGTACTTTTATATCGAAATCATCGGTGAAAAATTTGAAGTAAATAAAAGCCCAAAATGTACTCCATTTGGCATCAAATGCTCAAAATTGCGTCGGCTTCTGGGGCTCCGCCCCAGACCCCGATGGGGGAGCTTACGACGCTCCCCCATACCCCTAGTCGTTAGGGGCTTCTTGCCTTCGGCAATCGCAGCTTCGCGCCTTCGGCGCTCGCAATTCCCCCACTCAGACATTCTAGTAGGTCCCCCCCAACTTCTGGACCGTGGTTGCGCCCCTGCCCAGAAGCGTCAAGTTTCATAGGTTCAGCAGATGGCTGAACAAACTAAAATATAAAATGATTTTTTTGTAGAAGAACATACATACATACATACATACATACATACATACATACATACATACATACATACATACATACATGCATACATACATAGTTACATACATACATACATACATACATATATACATACAATACATGCATACGTACATACATATATACATACATACATACATACATAGATGTATACATACATATGCTGGCCTAGGCTTTAGAAGAAATGGTCCAACGCCCATCAATAACTGCACCCGATAAATCACTGAACATGTTCGGGACACAACTAGAAACGCTGAACCATTTATTATACTCTGCACCATTTGTCAATTGCCTTTTTATCATGTAAGTCGCTGCGGTTTGTCAGTCTGTTCTATATATATATATATATATATATTATATATACATATACATATATACATATATATAAATGTATATATATATATATATATATTATAAACAACGGTATATGCACCAGATGGGTGTGATTCCATGGAAGGAAGGTAAATCTTAGTCGATTTGATAGGCTAATATGTGTATAAACTATGAACATAAAAAATATGTGGGTATGTTTAATTGTTTATGTATATTCATTCATTCATTCATTCATTCGGGAATTTATATAGCGCCCCTTCAAGGAAACTACTCAGAGGCGCTCCCGACTCGAACGCGCCCAAAAAGAACAGTTTTGAGTTTAGTAAGGAAAGTTTCAGGCAGACTCCCAGGGTGTAGACGCAGCTCTAGAGGAAGACCATTCCAGATCAATATGTGTATATATGTGTGTATGTATGCTTGCATGCATGTAAGCATGCAGTTATGTGTGTATGTATGAATCGACAAAACGGAACCGTGACGGAACTGTTTGTTCCACAGCTGCGTTGAATCTTACGCGACCCGGTGCAATAGCCCCATTCTTCCGATGACCGATGAGGCCTTGAGGTTGACTGTTGCTCCTCATAGGAGTCCATTGGGAGAGGAAAGGAGCCAGAGGCAGCAGGACAAGTAGACTCATCGCGAAGCATACCCCCCCCACACACACACACACACACGCACGCACGCGCACACACACACACACACACACACTGTCATACGACGTCGTATTGTATTTGGATAATGACACATTGTTGTTCCTTATTCTACCAGAAATCCAAAATTAGGATAATATAGGAGAAAAAATAAGCAGTATGAAATATTATATGATATGATACGCAAAAATACTAAATAATATGTAATTTTATCAGGTATATGATATTTTGTTTTGAAACTTGAATGCGAGGGGAGGATCGGCTCTCAGATATTTGATTATAAACTATGGTGCAATCTAGCGTTTCATATGAAAACAGAAATGCTATTTAGAAATGAATAAGAAGCTTTGTACGTGGATGTAGAGTTGCAGATGGAGGGAGAGGCAACTGTGAATGAACGCCGGCCAAAGACAAGACGTGTTTCAGGAACAACATACTTTCCAGTGGCACTCACGTTTCAAAACAAATATCATATACCTTCCAAAATATATATTATTTAGTATTTTTGCGTATCATATAATATTTCATATTGCTTATTTTTTCCCCTATTATTATCGAAGCTTTGGTGTCACTGGTACTGTTTTAAACTGGTTAGCATGTTACCTCTGCAATCGGTCTCAGCGAGTGGGTATTGGTACTGAACGATTTGATCCTTCTCTCAGTGTTGCTGGTGTCTCACAGGGATCTGTTCTCAGCCACCTATCATATACAATCTTCACTTCACCAATCAGTCGCATTGCCAATAACTTTGAGTCCATTTGCAGCAGTATGCAGATGATTCTCAGCTTTGAGAATGATTATGCACAAGAGCGCAAAACCCTCAAGGCAATGTGCTGAAGCATCAAAAAAGGCTAACTCTACTTTAGGCATGATAAGAAGGACAATAGTCACCCGAGATAAGGATACAATATTGAGGCTATACAAATCACTGGTTAGGCCACAGTTGGAATACTGCATCCAGGTGTGGAGTCCTTACCTGAAACAGGACATGGAAAAGCTGGAGAAGGTGCAAAGAAGAGCTACAAAAATGATTCGGGGCTACAAGGATTTGGGATATGAAGAAAGGTTGAAAAGGTGTGGACTAACAACATTGGAGAGAAGGAGGAGCAGAGGAGACCTAATTGAAGCCTACAAGATTATTACTGGAAAGGAGGCAGTGCAGAAGGAGAAGTTTTTGAATTAGCACCAAACAAGGCAACTCGGGGACATAGGTATAAATTATTTAAGAAACCGACAGGGACATTAGGGCAGAAATGCTTCAGTGCAAGAGTTGTAGATTTGTGGAATAGTTTGAATGATAGTACTGTCTCAGTGGACACTATCACAGCTGTTAAGAAGAAGCTAGGAAAATTGGGCTATTAATCATGTTCCAGGTTAATTGCAGTGGTTCTAACACAGACTAAACGTCTTCTGAACCACTTAAAACCCTTGTTATGTTATGTTATGTTTTCATTTCTCTGTCACAAACAGATCAGTTTGGCAGGGTAAAACTTGAAGAGTGCCTCTCTTCAATGTATGCATGTTTCTGCTTCAATGGTCTGGCCATGAACCCAGATAGGTTAGAGGCAATCGGTTACATTCAGATAAATGGCACCTTGCATATCTGCAACTTTTTTTATTTATGTCTTCTGTAATTTGTGTTCTTGTGAATTATTTTATCGTCATAACATGTACATGTATACGCTACAGCGCAGTGCGTTTGTCAGGCGCTTCATTAAAGAATCAATGTTATTATTATTGTTATTATTATTATTATTATTATTATTATTATTATTATTATTATTATTATTATTATTATTATTATTGTTATTATAATTATTATTATTATTATTATTATTATTGTTATTGTTATTGTTATTGTTATTGTTATTGTTATTGTTATTGTTATTGTTGTTATTGTTGTTGTTATTGTTGTTGTTGTTATTGTTGTTGTTGTTATTATTATTATTATTATTATTATTATTATTATTATATTATTATTATTATTATTATTATTATTATTATTATTATTATTATTATTATTATTATTATGATTATTATTATGTAGAGTAGAAAATTCAATCAACAAAGAAGCTTCTAGATCACGATTATCTTACGATTACTCCATCAACTTCAAGTACACACAGTTCATCCAACGTTTGGGGCTTGGGGAATATAATCGACATGGGGGACAAGTCCCAATTTATCCTCCATCCCTCGCCCCACTTTCGATGCCCCTTGATCTCCCACTTGAAAGGATTCTCCGCTTTTTCCGACATCCGGGGACCCGGCTGTTTCATTCGACGGTCGATAGGTGGCGCGGACGATTAAGCGAGAAAAGCGCATCATCATTTTTGAGATGTCGAGAGTTATCGACAAACGCGTCCGATAGAGGGACCGCAAATAGTCCCGGCACGAATTAATCCGCCGCACTGAGGCTGGTATGGTGCCAGACCGGTTCTGGGACGAAAAAGGTTCCCACTAGCTCCACTTCTGTAACAATTCAATAGGAGAAGTTTAAAGTATCATCATGCCTTAATTATAGAATTTTTAGGAAATAATTTACTGTTTTGTATTTCGGTATCTATAAAGCGCCTCTTGCAGTATTGACTATTCAGGGGGGGCTTCCAGCGTGAGCACTCCGAGGAAACAGAAAAGTAATATACTGGAAAGTGGAATATTGAAAATTGAAAAGAATAATTAAATAAGAGTACATAATAAAAGAAAAGAAAAGTAAATGATCAAATAGAAGTTAAATAAAATGGTAGAAATAAAACAAATTGCAAAATAAAATAAACGAATAAAAAGAAAATTAAACCCAAGCCACTTCCACTCTTGCATTGTAATATGGAAAAATTTTGACTTTCGAAAAGACATTTCTATTTTTTTAAACTTGGTCAGTTATTGAACCAATGAAAATGTTTACCGGAACTGTTTTCGCCAGGTCTTGTTTTTCTTCACACCGACATCGATGCACCCGATGCCAAAAACTTGAGAGGGTCAACGGAGGTCACAGCGATCGATAAAAGTCGGTGCTCTGTACCCAGGGGTGTTTTGGAGGGTCCATTTGCATGTGCCAACGCCGTATAGAGAAATACAGAAATAGACGTTGATGGACAGATATACGCAGACTGTTAGATACAGGTAGACAGAGAGACGGAGAGACAGAGACAGTGGAGGGTCGCATAGCACGTGTGAACACAGAAATAAAAAAATATGCTGAGATAGTGGAAGAGAGTTAGACACAGGGAAAGTTTGGCAGATACAGAGGCAAAGACACGAGAGAGACAGAGAGAGACAGAGAGAGATAGAGAGAGAAGAGAGACAGACAGACAGAGACAGTGGCTGGTCGCTTAGCACGTGTGAACACAGAAATAAAAAATATACGAGATAGAGCTAGAGGCAGAGAGTGACACACACAGACACAATGACAGATACAGAGACAAAGAAACAAGAGAGAGAGAGAGAGAGAGAGAGAGAGAGAGAGGAGAGAGAGAGAGAAAGAGAAAGAGAAAGAGAGAGTGAGATAAGGAGAGAAAGAGAGAGAGACATACAGACAGCAAGAGAGATACAGAGACAGAAAGAGACGGAGACAGACAGACAGACATACAGAGATATACAGAGACAGATGGAGATATACAGAGCGAGAGAGGAAAGTGAAGACCGAGACAGAGACATAGACATAGACATAGACAGAGACACACAGAGAGAGATATGCAGTGACAGAGACCCTTGGCACGTTCAAAAGCCATAATACAGAAATTTATTTTCCTGGAACTCGCAGCTTGCGTCAAGTACTTAAAACACGTTCGCCCGGATTCTGCCTCGTGCGCTCTGTTGCATACATAAGTTACACGACGAGATTGTCTATGTGGCTATGAGTGTATGTGGCTACGTGTCTATGTGCTTATGTGGCTATGTGGCTGTGTGGCTATGTGGCTTTGTGTCATTTATGTGTCTCGGCATATTGGACAAAGGAAAACATTTATGGTAGGGGGCGTGCAGGTCTGCGATATCGACGAAATATCCCCTGGATCTGTAGTGTAATGTACTGTAAATCACTTCCTCAATTTCTCGGCGTCCCACAAAGCTGCGACAGACAGAGTATATAGGTTGTTTCATTTTGTATGCAGTGAAAAAATATGCAATACAATACAATGAAATCTAACAGAACACAATACAATATAATGCAGTTTAATAGAATACAATATAATGCAATGCAGCACGGTGCAATCTAATAGAATAGAATACAATTCAAATGTGATAAATTTATTAAGGCCTCATATATGTAAATTTACATAATCTATTTTCAAAATACTTTTGTGCCCATCTCTGGAAATTCCCCTGCTGTTTTGTTAACTTTTGTATAAGAAGTCCCGAGTTTAAAAACCACATTTTGCGTAAATTTCTCCAAACTATAAGCAATACAGGTGTGTAAAATTTGTATTCAGGTAATATTTAATGCATACGAATAGAGTTGGCTAATACGGTAAATCAGTGTACGAACATCCGTTAAATGAACCTGAAGACATGAGTTCCACTGAAGCTCTGGCTCTAATTCATATTAGCTCAGTGGTAGTTGAACGAATATCCAATAGAAAAGTAGTTAGGTAGCCTTTGTGGCTATTCATTCAGCGAAATCGGCTTTTGGGCTCTGGGTGCGACATGTACGTGGAAATGGGGGAACGTCCCCTCCCCAAAGGGTCTCCGTTGAAGCAACATTTTCCACGTGTGTAGGCTATTTTCTACCCATAGACTGAAGATCCTTTTTCTCCCCCTCCTAAATTATAGGGCTTTTGTTTTTTCTGCATGGTTCGGAGTATCACCCATTGTTTCACTCGTGTCAACACCTTTTTGCTTTCCACTGGTTCTGACGCTCCTTCTCTTGTGATACATTTCCCAATGAAATTCTCCTGTCTGGCAGTTCTGTCTTCTGTTAATTAGGACTATAATAAAGTGGAGGCTCATTTTTACAAACATTTCATTCCTACTTATAGGCCTCTTTATCCCACTGAAATCGTCCTTTCCATACATTTTGCACCCACCCGTAAATCTTTCCCTTGCTGGTATAATAGTCCCCACGGGAGATACGCTGAAGATACATTTACCCTTAAACATGTCACACCCTGGCGATGCCTTACAGACACTTCCCCAATCCCAGATGGTGTCCAGTTCCAAAGCTGGGTACCTACGAGTACCTGGAAGGCACGTAGTAATCCTGCCTTGGGTATCCCCAGCCTCCTCCCCGGTCGTAGTTGGGGCCGTAGACCTGGTAGCCGGATGTTGGACGGACAACATCGAAATTCGAGACACCGGATCGGGAGTAGTCTCGAATCTGAACATTGGCCACGCTCCAGTTGTAGTTTGCCTTTCCCCCGTTGCAGTTGACCATTCCCCCGTTGTAGGTGATAGGTCCAGTGGATGGATCTGAGTAATTGACCGATAGGGAGTCACCGTAGCAAAGGTGAGAGACAATGAAAAGCCAACCAGTGAACTGTAAGACAATCAGAAGAAAATCATTGTAGCATTTTGTTATTTTCCACCACCACCACAAGCACCACTACTATCATCACCATCATCACCACCAACACCACAACACCATCACCTCCACCACCATTAACAACCACCACCATCACCACCATTACCACCACCACCCCACCATCACCGCCACTACATCACCCCTCCGAACGTCCAATAATTCATTCAATACTTCATTCCGGTTATCTCTGTATGCATCCATCCATCCATCCATCTATCCATCCATCCATTGATTACTTAATTCAGCCGTTCATTCATCCATCAATTCATACATTCATTCATCAACTCATTCATCCACTCATATTTATTAGTTCGGTCATTCATACATCCATTCATCAATCCGTTCTATATAACAACTATAATTATAATACAACTTTTAATTAGCGGTTAATGTTTATTGGTCTCTTGTCGACTCTTACCAGGAATACTTCCTTGCATATCCAGTAAACGATAAAAATGATCAGGAACTACAAAGAAAAATTACAACGAAGTGTAATGGTGCATGAGAGTTATATAGCGCCCAGTTAGACTCACCTACAATCTTAGGAGTGAAACCCTTCAGGGCATATAAAATATAATCACTTCTTTAAACCTCCGGGCGTTAACTGGTGTCTCCACCTAGCTGCGTGCAATCGGGCTTCTCTAACTATTTTGTCTGAAGTTTCACTTAAAACAATGGATGCCCTGAGCGTTAAGATCACTGTGCCACAAGTGTCACTGAGTTAAATTAGATTAGAGTAGATCAGATGGAAACAGAGTACTGTAATAATGGTATGGTTCGAATAAGTGGGTCGGATAGAAATGAGGTGGGTACGTAGGTCGGGTAAGTGGGCCGGGTAAGTTCGTAAAGACATTTGCTATATAGAGAGAAAAGTTGCCCATTTTGTTGTCCCTTCTCGATCTGCCTGATGATGCACCACTCTTATAGTCTCTTGGAGTAAGCTTACCCCCTTGATCAAGCCATACTGAGGACCGTTGAACTGCACGTGGAAGTAGTAGATGTTGATGGCGGATTCGTAGAGAATGTATAGGAAGATCCAGATGACCCAGCAAACACGAAACCAATGATAACAGGCATCGTCCTGTAAACACACATAAACACAGAAACGTCTACAGTAATGTAGTGTAAGATTGTAAGAGGAATTGCGGTCAGTTCAGTGTAAGACTGCTGTTACAGTAGTTACGATTTAGTTGTATTTATTTGTGACTTCATTCGCTGTTGTATTAGGGTTGTAAACTTCAAATATTCAGCACATTCCACTTCAGTGTTACTAAATCTCGATATCAAAAGTATGACTTCTTTTCTTAGTTACGTACTAGATTTAATAGTTGAATTATTTATTTTTAAATAGTTGCGAGTGCAGTCATTTCATATTTTATTTAACAAGTAACCTATTCGTGTTATATCTGTGAGAAGAACAGGACTTTGATTTCTTACTCGTTCGAAGCCGATGAGCAGAAGGATGGAGAGAACCACGACGACGAAATCAGAACACACTTGAGTGATGTACAGAGGGTTCAGGGGATCTAATCAAAAGATCATTGCAGTTAGTTCCGAACAATAATCATGGTAATCCTTGATTTAGTAATCATCAGACTTAATGCATCATCAACACAGTCATCATCATCATCATCATCACCATCATCATAACCATCTTCATCATCATCATCATCATCGTCATCATCATCATCATCA